>JAGFPH010006687.1:63111-75302 GCA_018207615.1 Philaenus spumarius
CCTATTATATATTATTTTATACTTTGGAAAGTTGGAGATCTTACAAAGGTTGAAGAATCGCCCCATTAGACACGACGCATGGTGTTTTAAGTGCGCAAATTGTAACTTTATTAAACTTCGAACAGTGCAGTATCAAACGTAATCATTATATAATATGTGTAAAGTGAAACATCGACCAGCTGGTATGTAAAAAACATAAACTTAAATTTTTTTGCTTTCTCTAACCTAAGATAAGATTTGAGGATTACTTTAGTAGTATTAACGGTATGTTAATTTTATAAGTTTTTTTATGTTGTTTGTTCAATAAACAATGTCTATAGTTGAATTGAACAACACTGTATCTTTTCTTTGACTACACCTTAATACTGAAGTACTCTTTGGCTTACAAACCACACCTCGAGACCTCAGAGGATGAAGAGATTAAAGTGTATTTTCCCATTTGAATAACATTCCTGTATAAAATAGCTATTATTATCATTTAATGTTATAAAGATATATAATATGGATTAATAAAGATTAAACCATACAAAGAATCAGTAGTTAACAAACTGCCCGTCAGCTGAAATTCATCAACAAAAATTAACCTATATATGAAAAACTCTATGGTTATGTTTACAACTTCTAGGTTACGGTCTGTGTTGATATTACAAGGGATATAGACCAGTGAAATTAAGTTTTTTTCGAGATCTGTGGAAATAGTTTAAATACCTTGCACCATCCCAAGAGGTAAGCACAAAGCTTGGGAACCAAAAAAACGGCAAAATATTTACACTTTTTTGCCATCTCTAAAACGGTGTGCCTTACAGGAATTGTTATACTTTCCAAAATTGAAGCATGTTAAATTCTGTGTCGAACGAGTATGTCAAACTTGGTTGGAAATTGACAATAAACGGCAATTTTTACCATTTCTGTGCAAACTTATAATTCATTTTAATCGCACACGCATATCAATTGAAAATATCCTCAGAACGAAAGTAGCAGAGAATTAAATTAAATACACAACTTAATTTTCAAATTCAATCAATTTCGAGTACTAAATTTTGCGCAAATTCAAAATTGCGGAAGTTTTACTTAAATGCTTAAATACAAGCGGTGATGCTTAAATGTATTTGGGATCAAAAAAAGTTTTAAAACGATTTCCACATCTCTTGGAATTAAGTCTTGGAAATCTTTTTGGAGTTAATTTTACTGGCCTAATCGGAGTATAGTAGAAATAATAACAGCTGATTAACACTTTGAACCCTGAGCCCGAGTATAGGTCGGGCCAAGTTCGCGGCGCCAGCTACCGAAGCCCGAGTATACCTCGGGTCACTCTATTTAATTCTATAACTCAGCTTAGTTGGCATATATTTGAGTTTAGTCATTCTCATCATGTTTATTAGTTGTTTTAGTTTGTATGTCTTTGGCCTTTGGAATTTTTATAACACTGGCCAACAAAAATATTATATAAATATCAGATGGTGTCTGATCAGCTGTGTGCATTCAGTAATCGACTTTTGTCTGCTTAGCGATGTAACTCGATGACGATGTGTATTTCCATTAGTTCTGATTGTGTTGTTAAGTTTTTTATTTATTTATTAGTGGTATTTTATTGATGAAAAGTTTATAGTTCGTAAGTATTTGTAAAGTGTAAATAAAGTGTTTGTTGTAAACTGAAGGACTATGTAGCTATTTTTTTTTTGTACAATTTTTCATCATTTTTCATAATTTGTTACCATTTTGTATTTTTAATAAACCTTTGAAGTATTTACATTTACTTAAAGCTTATTATTTTGTCTTTAAAATGATATATAATATGTTATACTTTTAAATAAAATAAGTAACAGATTTTTTTTTTTAATTCTACCAAAACCCCCAGGTAGCTATGCATGACAATGCGTTAAGGGTCCAGGGTACAAAGTGTTAACTTTAACACAAACCCACACTAAGATTAAACTTTAAGGTTATGATTTCAAATTCACACAAAAATAATGCTCAAATGTTTTGATTGTACCTCACATAAGTCATTTCAAAAAGCTATGTGAAGGAGGAAGCAATGTTTGTCTTAACCCTTGTACTGTCAGACCACTCAACTTTCCCACGTCTCTAAGCTCAATAGAAATATTTTGACTGATAATATAAAGATACTATTGGATTCGTCAAGATTTTATCTTTCTAAAACTGCCTTCCAATCAGACGACACTTTTATACTTTCCAAAATACAAAGGTTTCTGTAAACCCTTGCAATTTCAGTTTTAAACCAATGAAGCAGCACATTTTGCAATCGAGATAACGCCTACAATTCTTTAAGTTAGTATTTATATCTTTATACCATTTTGTAGGGAAAACTTCGATCTTTCGTTCGGTGTAGAGTAAACTAGATTTGACTGGTTGGATGTTATTCAAACACTAGTGGAAAGTACAGACTTGCGTAGAATTTAAACACCGCCTGAGATAGCAAAATTAAGGCTGTTTCCCACGCTATTCAACGGTCATTTTTTGTTATGTCCTTTACACATGCAAAGTTTCATCTCATTTTGTAATTCAAGTAAAGCTAAGTCAAATACTTTTATAAAATAATAATTTACATGTATACAGTTCAATTCTTTGATTTATTCTCTACACTTTCTTATAATATTTCATTTTTGGGCAAAGGATATACTGTATTCCTAAATTATTACTCAAACTAGGTCTAGTTTTGGTAGCAGTTTTGTAGTAGGAACATAAAAAAATCGTGTCTTCAAAATAAGAGATTTGAAATTGATAAATATTTTTATACAGTTCTATTAAGAACTAAATTACAAAACTTTTTTACACTTATGAAAAAAAATTACAAAAAATGTTTACTACTTTTTATGTAGGCCTAAAGTTGGACTTTTTCATTTCGTTACTAAACAATTTTGTTTCTTGAGCTAATAACTTTGTAAATTTTACATCAATAATTTTTTTACTGCCTTATATGAATTCTTTGAACTTTTCTCTACAAAAAAGCTATGGTATACTTTTGGATTGGTTTATAATTACTGTATTTGGCAAATTTTTTAAAATATATCGAAATGGCTTGGTGTTGAAAAACATTTATATGGACAGTTTAAGGGTTAATATATAAATATCATCAGTAGGCCTAATGGGTACAACTACCTGAAGTGTCTGTAGACTGCCTTGAGTGGTCTGTATCACTGAGTTAGGTTTTCCCACTATGAGGACGTTCTTCGCCAGTAAAGGTAATTGATTTCCCGAAGCAGTTTGAATCACCGATTGCTGGTTGGGTTGTATCACAGATTGGCCCTGTAAAACATTGTCAACATGGAATTACAGTTTATTCCGTTTAGTAACAAGGTAGTCTATCTATGCTTACACATTCAGATCACTGCGTGTGAAAGCATCACAATCTATTCTATCGTATAGTGAATCCTTTCATTGTATATGTTACAGGAAAAGTAGATCATGGGGAGAGTTGACTCTGCCTAGGAAGATTAATCAGATACAGTAAAAGTTGATTGAAAATAAACAGATCAACTTTTCCTAGAAAAGGTTAACTGTGCCTGCTGTGGTTTAAGTAAAAGTTTATTCAGAGATGTTGCTCTCCACATGCATATCTCTGTTTTGATTATCCCCACCAGGCAGTCGCCATTACTCGTCTATTTGTTGTAGTGCAACAGTGAACAAGAATTCAGGTTAGGTTAAACAATAGCTGATGGATAAATAAACCTATGGATAAAACAATAGCTGTGAGGACTGTTGCAACTTCACAATCACTTGGAAGTGGACAGAGTTTTTTCAAATGCTCTTGCAACACTAAATAATGCAAATCCAAGAAGTGCATGTGCAAGAAGAAAGATGTGCTCTGCAACTCAAAGTGTCACAAATCTTTACCTTGCTGTAATAATTGATAAAAATTTTTATCTCTCTTTGTATTATAAAGGTTTGCTTTTTTATTTGTTTTTATTAGGTGGGCCGTTTCCTTGCAAAAAGTAAACTTTTACTAACTCAAGACAGTAAAAGTAGCCTATACCTTCCCTCCGTAAAGTCAACTCTGACTAGTAAATTTTAATGTTAATAAAAATTCATCACTTTTCGCTTTTAACCAACTTTTACTGAAAATACCAGTAAGAGTCTACTTTACCTAGAAAGAGTCAACTCTTACTGGAGAATCTACCTTTCCTGTAACGTATATATATATCAATATACATAGTGAATATCAAGACTGCCGGCCGTGTTAAAGTAACAATAGACGGTTTTTATACCTTGACTGTTTCTAGTCAGAATGGATTACAAATGAAAAACAAGATGCGGTTTTTGTACCATAGTTATCAAATCATTAGAACTTTTTCTGTTTCGGGATTATATTATATTCATCACAAATACTTTCGGTTCGATTATCCTAAAAAAGTTACATACTGCTCACTGCGATGAAACTTATTGCTCGAGGTTATTGTTGGTGGGCAAATCTGGAGAGGGACATAGAGTATATTGTCAAGAAACATTCCCATAAAAGTCCATTGGAGCGATGCGTTTTTTTTTTTTTGGACAACCACATCTCCGAACCAAACCTATGCAATTATTTCAAACTGAAACCTTCTTCACGGATGTGGATGGAGGGCCACTGTACCATATAACACTCATGGGGCTGCGGTGGGTTGGGGAGTTATAGTGGCATGCACTGACAAACTACGCTTATATTTAGTTCAGGGATGTGCAAATAGTTCGAAAATAGATTCGAATCCGAATCCATCTCTGGATTCGATTTGGATTCGATAGTCGAATCCGCCACGCAAAAATATTCGGATTCGAATTCGAAAACGAATCCGCTAATCCAGATTCGGTTCGAAAGATCGAGTAGTGACTGAAAAGATTCGAAAATTTTTCAAGGATAAAACAGTACGAATGAGAAAAAAAGTAATTAACGGTTTTGAACAGAGAATGTTGCACCATGTTAGGCTGCTGTGAATTAAATGTTTTACTGCAGCCTATAAGTGTTGCAGTTTGATTTCTTAATTTTTGACATTACCTGATTTAATTAGCCTATTAAATTAGTATTATGTTATTCACTTAATAATAATTATTAACTAAATTATGATACCAGTTAGTAGGTGGGCTGTATTTGATTGTGTTAAATTCCCAATAAAAATAAGTTGGAGTTGGATTCAATGTTGGTTTTTAATTTAATTTTAAAATAAGCTGCTCACAGTCCAATAAATAATAATTTTTATAAACACCTTTTAAAATGTATAATTTTTTAATATTTGGTATCAATTCAACAAACTTTAGAGGATTCGGATTCGATTTGAATTCGTAGACTTGAGATTCGGATTCGTAGGCTTGGGATTAGGACTCGATTCGGATTCGTAATTTTCCTAAAAATATTATTCGGATTCGTAATTAGCATACAAATACTATTCGGATTTGATTCGGATTCGAAATGACTGAAAGAATATTATTCGGATTCGATCTAGAATTTCTGGATTCGCACAGCCCTGATTTAGTTTTAATTTTGCTATCCAGTTAACTTATATTATGTTCTTTACTTTAAATTCAGAATTATAATTTATGGTATTTGTTTGTGTATGTTGTTTTAGATCACGAATAAAGCATTAAGTATCCATAATACGTCAACTAAATGGTAACCACTAAGGCTTTTTATTTGCTTTTATGCTTTAAACCCCCCCCCCCCTTAAAACTACAGAAATGACAAAAACCCATTTAGCTTGTTGTAGAAAAGAAAAATATTTTTTCTCTTATATATTTTTTGTAGAGTCAACAGTTTTCAAGATATTTCACATCAAAAATTTGTAACGGTCGCCATTTTGAAAATTATAAAATAAATTTTGTTTGGTACATTTGTAAATAGTAGTAAATTTGTAAATGCTTATACCAAATTTGAACTCAATATCTTATCTATTTCTAGAGTTACCGGTACGGTGACTTTTTACTGATCATTTGTTGAACGTATACAAGCCGATCCTATATAGTCCGCTAGGGTTTTTTATGACAACCTGTATATAGTTCCCAAAATTATTTTTGAAATCAATGCAGTAGGCCTAGTTCTCGAGTTACGTCCATTTTACAGCTAAAAAGTAAGAAATCGTTTTATAAAATATATTTTATTAATTTTCTTTAGATCTTTAACAATAAAGTTACCGGGTATCAAGGGTCTGCTCTGCAGTAAAATAGAAAGCAACCGCCAACTCCAGCGCTTCACCCTATAACCGTATATAATTTATAAACAGTAATAATTCTTGCAGCTGAACGCTTTTGACATTGCCTCATTTAAAACTGTTTTATAAATCCTTGTAATTAAGTGCTGGAAAAAAAACTGAATATTCTTTATAAAATTTCGGATCCGGCTTGCGATTCACATTTGTGTAATTGACACTCTACTCGCCTAAGCTTTACACCCTTATTGTTTTATAAAATGTATACAGTTTCTCTCAAACAGCCTAAAGCTAAACTTACTCTAATACTTGTACAATTAACTAATTTTAAACCAATAAAAAATTATTTCTCACCCAATCTTGCAATACCTTTTGGTTAGGTGTTGTATAAGTTACTATAGTAGCTTCCCTTACTGAAGTGACTGCTATAGGATGAGGTGATTGCGCTAACGGGTCACCGTTGCCTCCGGACGTCCCGTTCTCTTCCACCATCCCGTCCATAGATTAGGGGCACCCCTGACAAGCCCTGTAATATGTACAGTATGGTTATTTACATATATATGGAATACTAAATACAATATTGTAAATTCTTTGCCTTATTAAATCAAAATGTGCAAGAGTTTGCATATCGAAGTGGTCGTTTTTCTGTAGACCTAAATTTTTTATTCATAATAGCACCCGAGAATTTTTACAAGTTAATGAGGTAGGCATACTAGTTACGTTATTGGTTTTTACATACTCTGGAACTACACATTTCACTGACTCTAGAGGCACAAATCAAAAGCGTTGAAGTGTAAATAAATCGGTGCTAAAAATGATTGTTTCGTTTAATGTCTTCACTTTATTTCAGATAGACAAAAGAAGACAGCTGGGAAAAGCAAATAGCGCAGGTAAATTGATAGCTAGTAACTAATGTAGAATGTACGTAACTAGTGTTAGAGGCTTGACTGGGACTAACATCTTTAGCCGCTCTATCAGCTCTATAAAGTTGCCAAATATCAAGTAGAATCATAGGTAACAAGCATTGTATAGATATTAATGTATGATTGTATAGATATTAATGTATGAAATAACTAATCCATGGCACTGCATATATGTTAAGAAGGTTAATCGAGCAAAACTAGGTAAAACTAAGGTTAGGTAGGCATGGGTTTTACATTTAATTTTATATATTTTTGAGCAAGTGCAACGAATGGTTTAATATTACATAGATTTAAATATTGAAAATTAATTTGATATATATCATTTGAATATATGTGACTAGTTAGCATTGCATATAAGAAATAACAAATCTGAGTAGGCCTGCATCAACAGAAGGTTAGGTTATAGTTTGCTTAGATTAGCATATAAATTTAATTCATTTTTGCAAAACAGGTATTTGCCAACTCTGTAAGAGATCAAGAAACTGTTTTCAATGTTTGTTTCTTTTATATTTGCCAATAATTACTGTTTGATGTTCTGATTTGTGTTTTTAAATATGTGGCTTATTAGCATTATATAACAAATCACAGTTCAACTGTAAAGAAATAATGGCTAAAATTTACAACACACCTCCTCGCCATATTAGCACAGGTGCCATCCTATGTGCAAGAAAATTGATTACAATGTAATAATAATGACAGTTATCTTATTACACGTATTACTGTAAATCAATGTAAACAGCAACTATAATTGAGCAAAATATATTAGAATAAATTGTAAACAAAAGTAAAAAATAAACTTACCTCACAGCACATTAAATATATAAGATATAGACTATATACTGTACATGGAGATATAGCCCAGACTTAGTATTAATATAGGCCTATCACATAGTTTTTACACAACACGGTAAAATGTCACAAATGCCATTCGTCATCCACTATATTAATGCATTTAGGCCTACTGGAACATCTAACACTTGTAAATGCATTGTAAATGGAACATCTAACAAATTTAGATGTCAATTTATCCCAAAAAAAAAACTTAACGAACCAGCCTATCATGGATCGCTTTTTAAGTACTGTAGGCCTACCTAACAAAAAAAAAACATTTCAAATTTCAGTAGACTCTAAACGACAAATACTAGCCTAATTAAATTATAGGTATAATTTCAAGACATAGAAACACCTGATTACATCCAAACTTTAGTGCTATGCACTAAAAAATAATACAATTTGTTTACTATGAATGAAAAACATATCACGCATATAATAGATGTAGTGTATGTATTATACAAATTGTAAACAAATGAAAACATCAACCAAAACATAAAATTTTTAGTTAATGGATTAAACAAATAATCTGAATTATAGGCTATTAGCCTACTACGCATGACGCCACACTAATAGTTTCCAATTTGAAAAGCTACAGTCACATATGCTGTGTTTAAATAACAAAGCTTAAACCTTCCTAGTTAAAACTTAGGCCTACAATTTAGCATGAAATTATTTACAATACCCTATGCTTAGGTTGGCAGCACTACTCTTTTCTAAATAAAAACCGCCTGCAAAAATAACAGCAGGGAGGCGGATTGTAAAATTACGTAATAATTTCCTGAAAAAGATTAGGGCGCAAGTTTACTATTTGACGCTTGGCTAACCTATGGCAACAGGAATGCAAGAATAAAAAAAACTAAAAGGTTCTAACCTATAGTATTTAGTCACAGTATGTTTACCTGTATTCAACATTTAACAGTAGAATGTAAAACGTCGTCGTTGTCTGCAAAAATATTAGGCTAAGGTCGCATAATAAAATTACGCCAAGGTTAGGAAGAATTTGTTATTTTTATCGAATGAACGAAGATGGGTATGACAGTAAGTTGCAGGTAATAAAGTAAAGATAGGCCTAAAACTAAACTGACCAAAAGAAAAACTTTGAACAAGGCTCAATTTATTTTATGTCCATTTAAATAAAATCATAATAAATTTGTTTACATTTTGTTTATCATAATTAAATAAATATACAGAGATGGAACTATCATAAAAGCTGACTATTGTATTACTTTTCTTATCATGAGGTCGATTTGCTAGTCAAATGACCTTGGCTTAAGATATTTTTTTCAAATTTATAACTGATAATATCAAGCTACTAGGTTTACAATCTGATAACCATTCAACAATATTAGTTAGGTCTCATTTTATTTCTATTACAAACTAACCAAAAAGTAGTGAAAATTTTGCAGTCAACATGTTAGCTTAAAAAAACAACGTCTTTATTATATTTTTTACACCTAACCTCAAGAAAAGCTAACCTTACGGCAACTTATGTTTGCAAGGTCATTTACGAACATGTGAGATCGGACAATTTACACTACGTAGATCGTAGCTTTTATTTACCAACTGTATAACAAAAATAGATACATTATTTAAAATTCAGTTATCAAACAATACGTAATACCAAAACATGAGGCGTAACAGAACCTAGCCTAAGAATCAACTAGCCTAGCTTATTTCTAAATTTAACACTGCTTGGACGCCATCATTATTTTACCTTTACGACTACTGCGATAAAATGGGTTTTCAACATGTCTTAAAAAATAACGATCGAAAATGACAATCATAAATCACTAAAAGATGGAGCTAACCATGCAGACGTCGGTTGTTATTATCCTTCGGTAGTTGAATACTTACCAGTTTAGTTACGTATTCCTCGTCACCAACTTTCCTGCAACCGGAGTGGGCAGAAAGGCAAATACGTAGTAGCCACGTCAAAATTCCTGGGTTCGTCACCAGGGGTGGGGATAACCACTAAACGCGTCATTCAGCTTGTATTCATCCGCCAATCGGCAATGAAAAGTGGAAATGATTTTTAAATCAAATTATTCAAATGTCGTTAACCAATTTAATAATTTATGTGTATCACCATCAAGTAGTGGAGACATTTATAGTAACAGTACGAATAAAAATAGTCGCAAATACAAACAAAACTAACAAATTTTTTTTTTTTTAAACGTAGGCCTATGTCTTAAATGATATTATAAAATAATAATATCATTATGTTGCTTTAAATAATTTAATGATTATTTTAAGTCAAAATTGACATAAATTATGTTTGTATAACTAAAATAAATAAACTATAAATAAAATAAATTTTAATTGATTCAACACACTTCAGTCAAGATCATACTGGCGTCATTCTTTTCAATTTGTTTTTTTGGCGAGTTAAATCTTCCAAAATCATTTAAACTTTAGTGTAAAAATAAAATAAAATATGTGTAGGCCTTCCTAAATACACATTGCAGGGTAGTCTATACTATATTCGCCCGACATACTACCTTGTGTTTAAATAGTCCAGTCAATGAATGCTCAAAAGAGGGGTGTAGGTATGTGTAGAGGGAAATGGAAGAACACAACGTATAATTATAACATACATTAGTTCTATAATTCACATTTTTTTAAATCACCTTCACAAGAAATTATAACGATTGAAGTTGTAAACATAACCTCAAACTATAATGTACACTGGGTTTACAGATGATGGGTGAAATCAGCTGTTATATTAAATGTTACTCCACGAACACTCGCTTTTATAGGAGTTGATGATAGTTTCCATCACATGAAGTCATTGTTTTTTTCTGAAGGGGTGAGACATGGAGCTTTTAAAGTGGTTCCAATAGATTCGGGATGTCGAAAAAACTACTCAACGACACCAAAAATATTACTTTTAAAGAACTACATATATTTACCAAAAATATAGGCCTATACTATATAATTTCTTGATGTGCCAATTATATATTACGTATACTGCTAATTATACATATAAATACGTATACATTGGCTTATATAGAGTTAGAACAGTGGAATAACGATAGGTAAGTTTTTCTGCAAAATCTCGAAATTTACACATAAAATTATGCTCCATATTTTGAACGGTTTAAGATAATATTGTAAAATATATATATATTCTTGATAGAAATTTAACGCTCTACAACTTAATTTCTTCCTCATAACTTTTTCGTAGGACGAAAGGCTAAAAAATTAGTTATCCAAATAAGGCAAAAAATGCAAGGACAAATTTCTTTTTTAAATAAGTGAATTTTGAGCCGGATATCTCGAAAACAGTGTGAGATAGCTAAACAATGAACAGAATCAATCTTGTAGCAAATTTTGTGAGCTTTAATTTTGTATAAAATGGTCTTGTCGCTAATATACTTAGTATGGTATGGTCTCATACTTTTTTAGATATAAGTGAAAAACCGAGACAAGGGGCATTCTGCGTGCTTCCCAGCACCCCGCTCACCTGCTAGGAGTGGGCATTTTTAGTAGCCTATGTTTACCTCCTAATGTTTTAGTAGCCTTTAACTAATCCAAACAATGTCCCAAAGTCAAATATTGTGTTCCTTTCATTTCCTTCTACAATTCGTTGACTGTACTAAAATGGCTGAAGTGCAATCAAAGGCTCAGAACAACTAATAACTGATTCTTAGGACAACACAAAAGGACACTTAAAACTAATAACACAAAAATACAGGCTAGTCTGCAACTTACCTAAGAAGTCCGTGTTATTCTGTGGCCAGATAACATTTAGACCCTACTATTAGCCTATTCATATGGCACCTGATGTATGCCATAGGAACTACAATAATTCCTCATTTACAGGAAAAGCGCAACAATATAGGAATAAAATATGAGATTAAATCAAATAAGTTTGTATTATCAAAACATAACAAATGTATGCAACGTCATAACACATTATTTGCCATATTTAACATAATATTAAATTAACAATAGATCCAACTAGCAAACTAAACAACTCAAGGCAACAAATATAGCCTAAATATGTTTTACAAAGATATTTTTGAAGTGAAAACTTCTATAGACTCACCGCGTCCAAAACATTTTGCGGGCAGTTAATCGGATTTTACCGTCACGCTCTACTATATATATAGTACACATGTGTATATGTAGCAGACACCGGTATATAGTTTACTTGGTAATACCTCTGAAATGGACATTGTGCTTCCTCATTTTGTAAGTTGTGTTAAATAGTTTACTTGGTAATACCACTGAAATAGACATTGTGCTTCCTTATTTTGTAAGTTGTGTTAAAATAGTTTACTTGGTAAATACCTCTGAA
>JAGFPH010006688.1:6706-33516 GCA_018207615.1 Philaenus spumarius
ACCATCCCTCTATTGACAAGAGGATCTTCTTGTCACAAAGGCGACGTTGATGTACTTTGTATTCATCCGCGGAGTGGAGACACTATTAATGTAACTGCTTTATCCTATTCTATTGAGACTTTATTGTAACGGCGGGAAGTAGGCCTACAAGTGTCTGACATATCAGTCTTGTACGAAGTGGAGTGCATCACTTCATGTATGCTTAGCAACAATTGATGTCATTGAATTTTTGCAACTTTAACAACTTCTTATTACAAAAGAATGTAAAGAGTGAATTGTTCTATTGTAGCACACAACATTCAGAATCGATTTTGACAGGAGAGTAAACCAATCGAGTAAGGTATTAAATTAAAGAACTTTAGTCAATTCCATTGCAAATTGTGTATGTTGTGGTAAATACAATTTCCGCAAAAACAAAATGAAAATATAAGTTTTGAAACCCATAACAGCCAACCAACTTTTTGGTTTTGCTAACTGGATAGCCTACCAAAAATACTAAAATATTGTTCTCATTATTTACAAACGCCTTAATTATGTCTGTCCCCGTCAGGCCAGGATGCAATCTTGAAACTTGCCATACCTTAAACAGTGGCGGATTACCCATTAGGCACATGCCGAGTGGCCACAAGCCCCAAGGGGGCCGCTGAGCTCGTAATCCGCCACTGACCTTAAGTATACAAATTTTCTTATGGTCGGATGACAAAGTTTTCTGTCTGTTACATTGAGTAAGCCGTCTTGAATTGTCTTCAGCACGTTTAAAAAAAGTTTCAATATCTCCTCAAGCAATGGCTCTATTTAGATCAACTTTTTTTAGGTGTAGCTCAAGTCCAGTGTTTATTGTTATAAAACTAGAGATGCCTGGAATATAAAAAGCCGAAGCCACACGGGCTTGTTCTCAACTGTTTCAATAGAATTATTTAGTAATATAATTTTAAAAAGTTTAGAAATATAATTTTTAGTTTTTTGTATTATTCGATATAATGATAGAGTTTTCTTTTATCACTACCCAGAGCCAAAACGACGTATACGTGCCTTTTAGTTATAACTTTTTAACACAAAGAACGGATTGCGCAAATCAATTATTAGCATATTAGTTGTAAAATGTCGACTTGTAATTTATAGTTAGAGAGCCTAAGTTCCACAATTTCATTTTTAATAATATTTAATTTTGATAAACACTATCCTCGTTATAATATGACCATAGATTTCACAAAGTATTTATTGTGTATATCCTAATTGTTGTTCTCTGTCTGTCCAGGTTCGACTCAGTGATGTCCAATACTTCTTACGCTGCGTACTAAGTGGTAAGACCACGTGGCATCACACATGGACGTCGGACGCAACAAAACGTTTGTGCGTACTTATTGTGACTACAGTTGCCCTGCTTCTGGTGAGGCTGCAGATCATGGGCTCAAAACTACCAGTATTCACAAGGTACCCTAAATTATTTTTGTTGATTTTTCTATTATTACTATTATACAGGTTGTCACAAAAATGTGTGATGGGCTATACAGGACCTGATTCTACATACAAAAATAAGTCTAAAATATAGAGTAACATTTTTTCGATTTCTGCTTAGTTTAGCCGTAATCCGCCATTTTGTTTTTTTTTTACTGTAACTCTGGAAATAGATAAGATATCGAGTTTAAATTTGGAATAAGCATTTTTTATGTTACGATTAACAAGTGTACCAAACACAAAGAATTTATTTTTATAATTTTCAAAATGGCGGCCGTTACAAATTTTTAACGTGGAATATCTTGAAAACCGTAACTTTACAAAAAATGTACAAGAGACAAAATATTTTCCTTTTTAACGGACAGACACAATGCTTTTTTTGTATTTTCAGTAGGTCAAAGAATAACCGAGTTATCGACAAAAAAACTAAAAACATAATTTCTTGGTAATTGTCTACAACAACCAAAATTAGCCTAAAACCATATTTTTTTTTAATTTAACAAATTGTTTAGTTATTTTTGTAGCGAGCTATGCAGATTCAGATTTTACATGCAAAAATAAGTCGAAAATGTAGTATAACATTTTTTTCGATTTCGGCTTAGTTTAGCAGTAATCCGCTATTTTGTATTTTGGGAAAATATTTATTATTTCAAAAACCCTTTGAGATATTTTTACGAAACTTGGCAAAAGTATTTTGCACTAAAGTAAGTAACATTTATTTTTTTAACTTTCCAAATTTCAAAATAGCGGCCATTTGAAATTTTAATGCCAAATTTCACGAAAACCGGTACCTACATCAAATTTTTGCAAGAAACAAAATTTTTAGTATTTATTAATACAAATCCAACAAAACATTAATTAATAAAATCGGTTCATAAATAAAGAAGCAGTGTTTATTTTAATAATTTAGACTGAAACTAATTAATTACATTACATAAATTATTACATTACATTTAATAAATTTAAAATAAATAATAAAAACATGTTATCGTTGTATTGTTTTAAATTATTTTGTCTACTATTTAGTAACCAATTTAGGACTAAATTCATAAGTCAAATATCTCCTGCAAGGCAATTATATCTCACAAGGCAAATATCACCCACAATTCAAATATATCTCACAAAGCAAATATCTCTCACAAAGTAAATGTCTCCCACGGGGCAAATATCTCCCACAAGGCAAATATATCTCACAAGGCAAATATCACCCACATGGCAAATATATCTCACAAGGCAAATATCTCCCACACAACAAATATCTCCCACAAGGTAAATGTCTCCCACAAGGCAAATATCACCCACAAGGCGAAAGGCAAATATCTCCCACAAGATAAATGTCTCCCACAAGGCAAATTCTCCCAAAAGACAAATGTCTCCCACAAGGCAAATATCTCTCACAAACCGAATATCTCAAACCGAAAAGCAAATATGTATACAATATTTAAATAAGAACAATTTATTTTTATTACAAAACTATTTCTTAAAAATATTAGACAATTAGGAAATAAGAAAATAACTAAATTAAAACAAGTAATGTTTTAATGGCGAAAAACAAAATAAACTTTACAGATCACACAAACAAAAATTAAGGTTACATTATAGAATAAATAGGCCCACTAGTATAAACTGATGTCACGTGCTGTTATAAAGATACTGTAATATGTTTTAATAGGTATTAGTACATCTCATTTAAGCAAATATTGATTTTCATAACCATTTTTTTTTCAATTTCTGATATATATACAACAACATACAAAATAAAAATAACTAGAACATAACTACACAATAATAAAGTATAAAATAACTACCATGTAAATTAAATTCGTCTGTGTTTTACAATTCTATTATTTAATATTCGTATATAGCGCGGGGCCTCGTGGGCAGGGGTGTATGTAGGTATCTGCCGCCTCTAGGCAGCAAAATTTCCCTCCCTGACATCACTAAAATTACCCCAACCCAAGCCCATTGCCAGCTGATTACCCAGACAAACTATCTGCAGGTTCTCCCAGGTGCATGCTGCTTTCAACAAGTTCAATAACATTTTAACCGTTTATCTTCGAACACTTTTCAGCCAGATAGACCGGATAGACGTGCTAAGTACTTGTCTTAGAAATAGAAAAAAATATTGATTTCAACAACAGTTTATTTACAAAAAATTTGGAAAACGATTGACCCTAAAGGCCATCCCTGTAATTTCCCGCTAAGTTTAATTACAAAAGTATGATGAAAGTTTGATAAACACTATTTTTGGAAATTTTGAACTGCCATAACTTTTGAATGAATCAACCGATTTTTATGCGATTTGCGGCAATCGATGCAGTTTTTTAAGTCCATTGAAAGAATCAAAACAAAAATTTTTCAGATGAAAAGTTTCGGAGAAATTGAGGAAAAACACTTTTTTTATTTTCTTCCGTTCACGATATCTCGCGAATGAATCAACCGATTTTTATGCGATTTGCGGCAATCGATGCAGTTTTTCGAGTCCATTGAAAGAATCGATAACAAAAAATTTTCTGATGAAAAATTTCTGAGAAATTGAGAAAAAACACTTATTTTTATTTTATTTCGTTCACGATATCTCACGAACAAATTAAACGATTTTGACCGGACTGGTAGCGATCGATGTCGCTTTTTAAGGTTAAAAGCTGATTAGATTTTGGAATTTATCGATAAAGCCGTTTAAAAGTTATTCCAAAAAAACCTGATTTGAAAAAATTTTACTTCTTAGTTTTTTCGAAATTTCTCAGAACCTACCAGTCCGAATTAGTTGAAATTTTCAGGAAATCTAAGTTTGATGGAACTCTTTAAAACTCCGTTTGGTAGAATCCAATCGGTTGAGCCATTCAAAAGTTATAAGCGGGTCACATACTTACATACACACACACATACATACAGACAGAGTGACACCCTCTCGGGAGTGGTCAGGTAAGATTCCTAGGACCTCAAAACGTCGAGATCTGATGAATACTCGATTTTCGAAAAACGGGGTGAAACCAATAACTTCCCGATTTTAGAAAATTTTTAATTTTTTTAGCGGGAAGTTAAAAACTAAACAAAATAACTGTCCTGCTGGCTAATGGCTGTTCTGTTACAAAAATGAAAATATTTGAAACACATTTTAATTTACCTGTAAAAAAGTAAGTACTTTTACTTAAAAGAATGAAATACAAATTTTGCTTGATGGATGATGTTTGTTCACACTTTCCAGCAGTGTGAGTGAAGCAATGTCACCGTCAGACAAGCAGCGATTACACCCATAGGCGTAACCAGGACGACCGTATGGGGGGGGGTACAACAACCGGGGGGGGGGGGTATTCTTTTAACCCTAGAACAAAACATTTTTTTAACACGTGATTGTGTATCGAATATTTGACCCACTAAAAATCTTCCAATCTCAAAAGACAAACACCATTGAAAAGGTAATGTTTCAAACTTTAATTTTTGTATTTACAATTTCTTTCTAAAACTTAAATTTACATACGTAATCATCGTTTTAGTTTTGAGTTTTCTAAATGAAATTCGCCGAAATGGCCGTTAATTTCCAGTTTCTATGTCCCACCCCCCTACAGCCCGCCAAGTATTTTTTCTGACTACATCTATATACTGATGGATGCATCACACTTTCCCCTATCTAAATCTGCCATCCAATCAAAAATCGGATAATAGGTCTAAAGTTGTGGGGCATTTTGTAGACCCTTGCAATTGGTCAGTTTTCCTACCAATAAACAGCCTAACTAATTACAAGTGATATCTGTGTGATAGAAGTCTATTTTTAGACATATTTTGAGATGTGTGTGAATGCTTCAAGCTAACATTTAATGTGAACCAAATATGTTTTGCTCGAAAGGTTTGTTGTCTATGAGCGTGGGAATGAGAGCGTTTTGGTATCAAACCAAGGCTGTAATTTCAAATTAACGGTTATTCCTCATGCAGCTTCATATCCGACCGTTATATACCAAGCATGAGTGGGATGTTTCTAAATTTCTCTTCGCTTTTGTTATTCAAATAATTCTAAGTCTAACACTTTGAATTATTTAAAGTATAACTGTCAATGCTTTGATTTATTCTCTACACTTTGTTATAATAATATTTAATTTTTTAACAAAGTATCTATTCCTAAATTACGTTTCAAACTTGGCACAGTTTTGATAGCAATCTTGTAGTAGGAACATAAAAACTGGTGTTTTCAAAATAAGAAATTTGAAATTCATAAATATTTTTATACAGTTATATTTAGAACTAAATTACGAAACTTTTTTAAATTTTGGAAACATTTTTTTTAAATGTTTACTACTTTTTATGTAGACCTAAAGTTGAACTTTTACCTGTCGTAACTGAACAATTTTTGTTTCTTGAGCTAATAACTTTGTAAATTTTACATCTATAATTTTTTACCAGCATATATAAATTCTTTGAAGTTTTCTCTATAAAAAAGCTGTGGAATACTTTCGGATTATGGTCCATTTACTATTTTTGGCGAATTTTTGAAAAAATGCTTGCAAACGCCAAAAAATCTATTTTCGTTAAATTGCCGGTTCTAGGGTTAAATTAAGATGCAAAATAACACGTTTTAGGTTTCCCAAAAGTACTTTAAAAACGATATAGGTATGTATAATTTTCCACTTCTAATTGCGATGCATTCGTACTTTAGAATAATTTAGAATAGCAAACATGACTCATCCCCCGCCAAATATTTCCGGGCGCTGCCTCTAACCTCATAGGCTTGGAACACACGGCGTATTTTTTGCCAACTGTGGATTAGTTACCGTCCCTGCTCATAAAAAGCCTCATTGGGATTCATTAAGTGTCCAGTTCATTAATCACGAAGTGTGTTATGTAATATATTATTTCTTTTAATGTTTTATTTATATGAACAGAGAGCAACTCTCGCTTCGCGCTACTGTTGATATGACGGCGACGGCAAATAATCCTTTAGAACACTATACTTTGATACACTACACTGCATCTATATAAAATAAAGTGTCAGTGCCCAATTCAACCAAAGATAATGTCAGCAATATATTGATAATTTATTGTAGCTTAACATTTGCATAGGTGTTGAAAACAAGTTAGGTATTTTAATATAAACAAAGTCCGAAATATTTTTTCAATGGGGGGGGGTTATAACCCCCAAACCCCCCCCCCCCTGGTTACGCATATGATTACACCCCTTGCTCGTATATAATTTAATGCTTTCTAAACAAAACTTAACATATAATCAACGTATATTTATAAATAACCTGTTTATGATCAATAAATTACTTGCTAAACTTTTATTTAAAAAAATTAGATCTTGCATCTCCAAAAATTTACCTCTATAGACGCGCGCCTATTCCGCCTGTTCGGAAATAAGGCCTTGCTCATGGGCAATCTTCAATATGAACCATAAATTCATCTGTAACGTATAAATCATTTGTTTAATTTTTGTATTGTGCAGGGCCAAGGCCGACTTTACTACAGGCCGGAGTGCTTCCCCCTTCCCCTAGCCGCTACGTCACAGTCTGGGTTGAACTTTATCATAGTGTAAGTGTAGCGCCAGTGAATACTTAAAATTTAAGTATTCATTGGTAGCGCGCTTTCAATTACACGTTCCTGGACCTTTTTACAGTTATTTATTTATAATGAAACTTATATATTTGATTTCTGCATGAAATACGGAATACAGCGATGTAAAAATCATTTACTTTAGTAAATATTAGAATTTGTATTAGTATTAAAAGTATTTAAGATTTGTGATAACGGGACTCGAAAAAGTGTCACACAGCGTAAACATTTTTTGTTTTTGAGGTAAACACAATCTACAACTTTTATTTCACATAGTTTTCTATAAGTTGTTTAGTTTGTTCAATAATCAAAGGTAAAGGCCGGGACATCGGTTATTTCAACTCGCGCCGCTAGTCTCGCTTTCCTTTTCTAGTCACGCTTCCGATATTGGCCGTATCACGCTTCCGGTTGTGTTTGTCTTATTTTATAATTACCTTTGCTGTTTTAGTTGAATCGTAGGCAGTGTTTGAGTCGTGCAGTTACGTATTTTGTTTCTTATACCTTATTAAATTAATAATCAATGTTTGTTTGAGATGCCTCGTGCTTGTTGTGTGCCGGGCTGTAAAAGCAATTATAAAAGTGAGTGTAGTGGTGGAACTTATACTTCTATATTTTCCTTTCCTCGAGATAAACACCGGAAAGTACAATGGCTGTCGGCCATACACCGAAAAGATTTCCAACCGTCTAAAAATTCGGTAGTTTGTATAAAACATTTTGACGACCGTTTTATTATTACAGAAGATTCAGTGACACGACCAGACGGTTCAGTTTTGACAGTGAAAAAGGATATTATTAAACTATCCGATGACGCTGTACCAACTACATTCGATAATCAGCCGATATTCCTGATAAAAACAATGCCGCACCCAAAATACCTCCAAAAATTTACAATGAAAATGGGGCCTAGTAACTCGGGCCTGAATGAAAGTCAAGTAAAATATGTATCATGTAAATGTTCGTTACTTAAAGAAAATGAAAAAATGGTTAACCTGCTCCTTGACGAAGTGTATATCAAACCTAACATTACCTACAAAGCCGGAAAGCTAGAGGGCGCCGTAGTTAATACTAACGAGACTGAAAAGTATGAAATTGCAACTACCATTCAAACGTTTATGATTAGCTCTATATTAGGTCGTTATAAAGATGTTGTTGGCTTATTTCCTGCCAAAGATTTAAGATTTGTGACTCCAGGTTGTCAATAAAAATGAAAGTGGATAAATTTAATTAACTTATAAAGACTGCGTATATCACCATTTCATACCGAAGGTAATTTTTGAGCTTAAAAAAATATAATTGTATGTAGTTTAAACGTAGATTTTAATTTGTAAAATAAATTTGAGTGATCAATTATAATTTTTACGCTCTAATTATTATATTATAATTGGTTTCTGTTACTTTTATAAAACCTAGATATAGCATAAAAACCAACGAAACTTACGTTGTTTTATATAGATAAAAAAGTACTACACTACTTTTAAACATGTTTTAGTATTAAGTGGTTTATTATTTAGTTAAGTTTAAATTTTCAGCGAAATAGGACGAAGGGTTTCAACAGTAGACCAGTTTAAAGCAGAGTATGTCGGGGCGCGCTATATGTTTCTTACGGGAGACACCGACCGGGTAGCACTCTGACCGTGACGTCACGAATTCAGCGCTCCGGCCTGTAGTAAAGTCGGCCTTGGCAGGGCCCTAGGCGGTCGCCTCTACCTCCCCCCCGATCAGACCCTGAAAGTCATTGGTTAGATTGTTCAGTGTACTTGTTATTATTGCAATGTTCCTCCAGTGTTAATGTTAAAATATATTTGAAAATATCATGTACACAAGTAACATTTAATTTCCTTTGGAATTTCATATATTTTTTAATGATCATGTTATTATTTCGATCAATAGAAATAATAAGAACTTGTAATCAATAAACTTGCAATAAGTTTAGTTTCAAAAACTAAATAATTTTGTATTGCATAAAGTGTATGCTTCAAATCAAAAGGAAAATAACTTGCTAAAAACTACAAATTTTGCACAGGACCGTATATTATTGAAATTTTCTAGGTAAAGCAAAATAAATGTGTTAGGCATTTATGTCTGGTTATTCTCCTTACAATAAGTTCCAAACCCAACTTACCGACTCTTCTGAACTTTTAAGAAAACAGTTTTAGAATATTGTTTCACGCCTACATATTGTTTAAAAATCTGAATTCAATCACTGATCTTTTCGTATTAAAAAAATAAATTAACTTCTCTTCCTCGAAGAGTTTGTAAAACTAAGAAACATGTTGAAGTCGTGGCCCAGCTCAGTAGCTTTCTTTTTTATTCTACTTTGTCTTGATTTGTTTTTCAAACGATTCCAACGAGTTCAAAGCGTTTTGTATTCAACATGAGTAAACATCATCAACCATCTCTTTCTAAGATTCAAAAAGCACATTCCTTTGTTTTGTCGTTTTCTATCTTTTCTTTTCTGCAAAACAACTTGTGCAAAGCTTGTATATCGTATTGAAAAAGTTTGTTGTTTAAAAATGCCTGCGTTAAATGTAAAAAGGAGTGCACACATTTATTTGTTTATACTGGGAAACACAAAATTATTCTTAAACTCGTCTACTCGTAAAGTAAAGTGTCGATCAAGTATTAAACTTATTAAAATAGTAATCAAAATTTCGCTTAATTTTACTTGTAATCTGTCATTTTGTTCCCACCACTGTTAGCACAATTTAGAAAATCATTTTGAAGTATATATTGTCCGTGTTTGAGTACATTTTTACAAAATTTAACTCTAATATGTTACAAACAAAATTTCAGGTTTGATTTTTATTTGTTTTTAATCTATCAAATGGGTTCCTCAAAGCTATTACCTATACCACAGCTTAATTTTTTATTTGTTTCCTAACTTTTTGAAGTAGCATTTTTATCAGAAACGGTTATAATTTTATTGCTAAATTCTGTCTCAATCAAAAGCATAAAATATGTCTTCATAGATAATTTTTCATTTCTCTAATAGGCCGTCTTGGTGCGCAGTTAGTGTGTTCAGCCAGAATTATGTAAAGACTTAGATTTGGTGAGCCTTTCCATGTGGTTTTGCCTTACTTCTAACTATTCAGAAATGCTCGGCTAAATTTGCTTTTAGCTTGCAGTATGATATAGTGGGCTATTTCTAAAGTAAAGCCCTTGTTCTAGCACTCTGTACCATCTAACTCTTTGTGTATGAATATCAAGTATCATGTACTTAGTACCATTGAATCTAGGTTTAACAATCTTGTAGTTTGACAATATTTTATAAATGACTAGCTGACCCGTACGGCGTTGCCCGTGGTGGTTGGTATTTTCAGTCTTTTTAACGTAATTGTATTCTTTTTAAGTGTTCAGTCAGTGGTATTTGGCTTTTATATATATAGATCTTAAATAATAAAAGCACTATTGTCATAATAATAAAAGATCTGAAATTATGATTTAAGTAACTTTGATCCCCCCAAACCCCTCCTGAAATTTCGAAATTTTTCATACGCTTTCTTAGTGAGCACCTATGGCCCTAGAGGAAGCTACATACCAAATTTCATTCCAATCCGTTCGGTAGTTTTGAAGAAATCGTGATTTAATAACTTTGATCCCCCCAAACCCCCCCTAAAATTTCGAATTTTTTGAAACCCTTTCTTAGCTTCCATAGGGCCCTAGAGGAAGCTACATACCAAATTTCATTCCAATCTGTTCGGTAATTTTGGAGAAATCGTGATTTAGTGATTTTTACCCCCAAACCCCCCTAAAATTTCCAATTTTTTAAAACCCTTTTTTAGTGAACACTTATGGCCCTAGAGGAAACTACATACCAAATTTCATTTCAATCCGTTCGGTAGTTTTTGAGAAATCTTGATGAGTGAGTCAGTGAGTGAGTGAGTGGTATTTCGGTTTTATATATATACAATTATGGTACTTACTTCCGTCTTGTGACTTATTGTAGCTTTTTTTAAAAGTTACGCGTTTCGGAACTATGTTCCATCTTCAGATAATCACTCTTGAGAGATCGTTAGCACATTAAAACACTAAAAACACACAAACATACATATAAATTAAATACGAACAAAACTACACGGTGGGTGTACACCAACGGTTTCAACGGTTCCCGGACTACTGATAAGCGATGGCTTGACCAGTATTGTATTATATATATAGATTCATTTTGTATTGCTTATTTTTTCTTAAGCTTGGTTGAGAGGCTGAAGCCATATAGAAGGAATTGCCCCTGATCTAGTATAGATTTTTCTGTAAAATATATAAGTACCTCTAATACCACTGTTTTTTTTTTATTTTATTTTATTTATTTTTTTTTAACTTTAGCTGCAGCACTTTTAGATGTAGAGAGAAAGAAACAGTTTTTTAACATGTTCAGGATTATCTAAATCTACGTACCACAATATTCAGGAAAATTTATAGTTGAGATATCCTTAATCAAAGCATTTTCAAATAATACATGACTACATTACCTATATACATTTTTTGGGTAACAAAATAAAACGAAATATTTGTTTTAAATTATATTTTTAACAAACAATTATTTTGTGTACACTTAATAGCCCAGAAAAATGGTAAACTAAAAATGAAAAACATAGTAAAACATAATTGTGAATAGATCAAATATGGTTCGGTTATAAAATCTCTCCTAAGATTGTAGATTAAAAGCAGCTGACTCTGTCTTAACAGCTGTGCCACAATATAAGAGAAACAGACATATTGAAACTTATTGCGCTATTAATAACTTTTAAATTGGATTTCCCGTTATTGTAAAAGGGCCAAATCTTTATTGATGACAATATAAACATTACTTGGTTGGTGCCAAGTGATTAACTCTAAAGGCCCACTTTTGCTTCATTATGATGTTATCCAATGGGAAGAACCAACATTAAAGTGGGACATTTCCTCTGTCTGTCCTGGAACATGGCCAATGTTGTTATTAATGTCAAATCTACAGGTCAACTTTTATCTACGGGTCAACTAGTCATCAGCAATATAATGAGTAATTAGATTTATTAGCCCATTAATCCATTAAATCTTTTCAAAATGTTATACACTTTTAATATAAACTTATTTTAAAACATGTAATAAAATCCATAACATGACATTTTGTGTATATATTTATCCTTCCATGCATTATGATGCCATAAGGAAACAATTATCAAAATTAATAAATTATATTTGTTTTGTAATTTATTTGCCACTCTAAGATTTACAAGTTATATTTAATAAATTTTGGAACAAAACAACTAAAGTTAAAAGTACAAATTTAAGTACAAAATCGATTAACGATTTTGATTCTTTTGAAAACAATGTCTGGATGGAGTACATCTCATTTAAGCAAATATTGATTTTCATAACCAGTTTTTTTTCCATTTTCTGATATATGTACAACAACATACAAAATAAAAATAACTAGAACATTTATTTAGAACATAACTACACAATAATAAAATATAAAATAACAACCTGAAATATAAAATAAAACTTAACTTGTTTTTTAAATAACACAGAATAGGAAATAAAATATTTGGCACCTCTAGGGCAAGCCCGTTTTGAGGTTGCAGAAGTAAATTAATTAAATTATTTTTAAAAGAGTAAAAAAAAGGATTAGGGGAGCAGTTAAATTTACAATCAAAAATAAAAATATACAAGCAAAACATACAAATAGCGGGGAAAAATTTAAGACAAATTAACAAACCTCCATCTCCTTTTATGCCTGGTGAGTTGAATTTAAACTGTTCGATTCAAGTTGTCACAGTAATTTTTAACTGTGTTGTGCTTAGTAACAGCAACTAGCCTGTCCCACATGGTGTCTACTCACAGCTACTAGGTAAGAAGGGAGTAAAATAGCTTTGACAGGATGCTAAGAGTATAATAGCAATATACCTAATGTGACTTATTGATTCAGTTAATGACATGGATATCTTACCATAAATACAGCTAATCAGCTGTAAACTCCTGTTTGCAGATCATTACGTTATTATATTGGGAATGCCAGTCTCCCCTAACTAGCATTCTGTTATACTAATTTTACTATGAATGTTGAACAACATCTTATATTACATTATTAAAAAAATTAAATCATTTACATAAATAATTGATTGAAGTTACACCCGGCTTTGCCTGTGTAAAATAGGACAGAATTCATGATATCGTTAAACCATAAAAAGTTCATTTTTACCACTAACTGACAAAAACTATTTGTATAAGCTAACTTCAACATTAGATTATATCTTTTTCATAATTTGATTCCCAAAATGTGTCCACATTATATTTTGTAGAGCAGGCGTCTTTACTGCTTCAGTTTGAACAACTAACTCTTGCAAATTCTATTTTCTTTTTCTCATATTTTATTCACTTTAAACATTATCATTTATATTGTTTAATAAATCATGATTACTAGCCTTGGACCATCAGGAGACAATGGCAATCATGCCAATAAAAGATTTATCTAAATTATGTTAATAGTGTTTGGGTTATGTTGTTACAGTCACAGAAACATCCAAACTCTCTTCTTTCTATTTGTCTTATAAACTTTGTATCGATACAAAACTCACATTTAGAATATAGAATATAGGTCTATTTGTAGTATAGAAAACTAAAACAAGTTGGTTCCTCCCAATGCAAAACGTTTTCTTCTTAAGTTCAATGGAAAAATAGTAATAAAGTTATAAGTTTTAATTATAAAAACATTTAGCAAAATATAATGAAAGGGAATAAATTGTATATGAAAACTAACACATTCTTAGTTTGCGGAATTATCAAACTTCTTCTAACACTACATCATCCGTAAAGCAACAAAAATAAATCAAATCACAATCCTTTTAAAATTATTAGAAAAGTTTAAACGAGAACGAGTATTATGTTGGAGGAAGAATACCTTTTAACATTAAAAATATTTTGTAATACATGAAAAATTGGCCCTAAACTACCGTAAGCTTGCCCTAAGTCGTTAATTTTCATCCCCTTAAATAATCCCTCCTGGAACGTTCTAACAATGCCTCGTCCATCACTTCCGAGCCCACTTTAAAACTGCAGAAACTTTTCTTAATTAAATATCCTTTTAGTTTTAATAACATCTTTTATCAATTCCCATACTTCAGCGCACAAGGGGCAATTTATCATAAATCTTTTACGCTGCTGTGCATCCGTGTTTTTGGAATTGTTTATTAAAAGTTATCTATTCTCCTGAGAAAACGGGGAAAGTAATTAAATAAGATAAAAATTAAATGATTATATTGCAATCATTTTTAGCAAAATAGTAGGCATTTTATGATAAAAAGGTTTGAGCTATTTTAAATGTCCAATCAGTTTTATAGGATGCAATTGTCTCAGTTCTATTTAATGACTTCTGATTTATATTCATTTGCTCCATGTGTTTCAAAAGAGCTTATTAATGCAAAACTCTGCTTAATTCGATGACAGTTCAAAGTCTGCTCTTCCCTCTTTTATGTAGTCTATTATCCCTTTCTATGATTTTAAATAATACACATAGTGTCTTCGAACTCTCTGGTCCCCTTTTGTGGATTTGTTCGTGGGATCGAGACAAACATATTTCACAACATAAACATGTGTGTCTGTGGTGCTTTCTTTTTCGTACCGGTGTGTCTTTTTAAAAAAATAATTCATATCTAGAGAACGGTTTGACCGATTGAGTTCAAACTTGACATGAAGTTATACCTAACAATGATCAATTTTTTTTAAATAATCAATTTGTTACAATAATGCTTTTCAAAATGCCAGGTTTTTAAAAATTTTAAATCTTAATTATTCATAAACCGTACATTTTAACAAAAAATGTCAAGGCATCTTTTTTGTAGCCCTTTTAATTCCCTATCGGCGGGTGTAACTGTCTAAAGAATCGTATGAAAGAAAATAGTTATTTATGTTTAATAATTGTTTTGTTCAACCCGGAATCCTATACGAACACAGAAAATAACAATATGGTGGGTACGTATGCTGTTATTACAAATATAGTTATTCAAAAGCAACAATCTCAGCTTCACATGAATAATTTTTGAAAAATTCTTCCTTTACATTCACAATTATTAGTACAAAATAACAAAATAAATGAGTTTTAAAATAATGTTGAAAATTAATATTGCAATATGTTTTTCACTGACCAACCTTTTCAATTTCTTATTACCTTTATTATGTTTTCATCATTAACTAATTTAAGCCAACCAATATAAACAACCAACCAGCAACTGGTTGTTTATTTGGGTTGCCAGCCGGTCAATATTATATAAATGTCGCCTTATTAAACGAACCTAGTAAATCATTTGAAGTATATCACCCAACCATTTTACTCCAGTACATTTCTCAAACAAAATTCCCTGTTTCAGATTTGACAACCCAGCGTCAGTAGCTGAATCGCCTTCACGTCAGCTTTCGTACAACTACCTAGTCAGCGTCAACTTATTGCTGTTATTATTCCCGTGTGATCTGTGCTGTGATTGGACGATGGGTACAGTGCCTCTTGTTGAAACATTCATGGATAGACGTAACCTCACTACTTTAATCAGCTACATCGTGTTGGCAACACTGAGTTATGTTGCTCTCACCACACAGAACAAACAACAAGCAGTCGTGATTGTCATGGTATGTATTGTTAGAATGTAGTACTGCTTGTCTCGTGTTATTTCTTATTAGAGGTTAAAATGTAAAATGAAAATGTACTGAGTAAAGGTTGCGAGATGCATGGGAGAAATGAAGGTAACACAAGGAGGAAAAATCGGAGTGCATAGCGCTACAACGTTAAGACACAATGCGAAAGGCAAAACGAACTCCCTCTCCTTCACTTTGACAAATGTTCTACTACATCACAAAACACACGGAATATTATAGTTGCTGTATGGTGGATGGTAATCAAATCGTTGGCGTGAAAGATTACAATTATTAAAATCAAGAAGTATTTTTATTTTCTAGGGAAGGTTTTCAAAGCAAACTATTGAAGAAAATGTATCTATAAAATAAAAAATATAATCTAAAGGAGATCTTGGATACTGAATATGGAACAGATTTGAGAACAATGAACAAACAGAATTTTTAAGGCGATGAGAATAGAAACATAATGATAGAGAATAAAGGTGACAGGGGCGAGGTAAGTTAGACTACGCCCTGGAGCAAAAACAATCGAGGACCCCCCCCCCCCCCTCCAATTGAACCGGAAAGACAGGTGACTCACACTTACATGCTACCTTTTATCCTCCAATCTGCATCTCAGGCCGCAGCCAGGAAAAAATTGACCAAACTATAGGCCTACCCCCCCCCCCCCAGGATGTTCAAAATTCATATCATAATTTTAAAGTTTTCCTTATAGTTTTAGTTATATAAATATGTTTCAGAGCAGTAATTAGGTAAATATAACCAGTGCCAATGATCTTAAAATTAAATTGAATTGCTTTGTTAATACATTTATAACATAACGTTAAATTAAATGAATAACTGATAATTTATAAAAATTGCTGTTTTTCTCACATAATGTTTTTTTTTTTATTTTATAAATATCTAATATTGAAGGAAAAATTAATAGTTTACATTTACAGCTGTTTCAAATTCAAAATAATTTTTTCCTTTACTTTTCAGCTGCAAATGTGGTTATCACATTACTAAAATCGACATTCATCGCTCTGTGAGTTTGTAGATATTGTTGCCAAACAACTTGACGTTTTTGCGACATTATGTTGCGAAGATAAATTTTAGCTTAGAAAAAGGCCTTTCTGCAATTGCAGAAGTCACTGTCAATGTTATAGGAAGATCAAACCTGCATTTACAATATCGGGAAAACTGGTGGTCCTACTTACCTAGTTTTTACCCTCACCATAAATAACACGATTTTGTTACTCATCAGCACTCATTACAGTGATAAATAAGCTATGCGCAGGACTCCACCCGCAAGTGTGTAGCCTCCAGCCGAGTTAATTACACTGTGCTGAAAGCCTCACAGCCAGGCCCGTGCGTAAACCTTAAGTGCAGTTAGTTGGTCCTACTAACTGTGGTTCTTGTCACAACAGCCAGTCTGGAGTATGCACCTACAACTCGTTCTAAAAATCTTGCACTTGACTCCTAATGATAAATTTAGACGATAAGTTGCATCATAATGTACTATTTCAACAATTTTCCGCCCTCTCGAGGCCAAGCGCCCTGGAGCTACGCCACTGAAAGGTGACTAGTAAAAGCTCCATTAGACTAGACAACTTGTGACACAGGCTAGTTTATTGTGTGGAATCACCTACATTTGCTTGTACAAAATATTCTGTCCACCAGTGGTACCACACTAATTCTTATGTATATGCTGAACTTAAGGCTCGTCAGCCTCAGCCACCATCTTGAATTTCATCTCCCATAAGACCGTTAAAGGGGTAATTAGATTACTGGAGTAATAATGATCAGAAAATTATTCTGAATGTTTCATTTTAAAGGTTAGGACAGTCTAAATGTGGATATCTTTTAGTTTTTAAAATTTGTTTTTAACTGAATTTGTTCTTTGACTTAACTCAAAATCAAAGTTTGCGATTTCTTTTCTTATTGAATAATGCATAAATCAAAAATGAAAAAAGATCACCACATTCAAAGTTTAATTGGCTTTCAAATAAAAGTGGATTCAATAATTTTATGACGAAAAAATTCACGTTATTGTGAAAGCATGTACTTGCCGAATTTGTCTTCCTACTCGAGTGTTTAGCATGCACTTAAAACAATGTCTCAATTCGAAGAGGTGTCACAAAATGTTGACCGTACAGTTGACTGGGTTATCCACTGCCTTATTAGATAACGCCACTAATTAGTTGGTTGTGTCAATAGCTATTTTAGTTTAGCGGCGCTCAACTTGTTCCTCCACAAGTTGCCTACTCCAAATAGGGACCTAAAGCAGATCATTAGCAATAAGTAGCAGACTAAGAACAAGTTGGTCATGAAATTAAGGCAGTTTGTAGTAAGAAATTGAAATGCTTGAAGAAGACGTTTATGATTTGAAAAAGATGAGGTTCTAAAGTTGAAAACTTCAAAATGATATTAACTCTCATTCATGTGAAAATGGACAAAATCTAAACTACTTCTTTAAAGAAGCTAAATATAAAATAAAAGCTAAAATTGAATCCTTTTCGCCGAAACATTTCTTTGACCTAAATAAGAAAAAAAATCTTACAGAATTTTGGTACTGTAATCGTTTCCCTGATTTTTTTCTGAACTTCAATGACCAACTCGCGTCTTTGTATTCTGAAATTATTTTACTTCAACATTTGCACTGTATTTTAGTAGCATAAATTCTATTCCTGCCACCTCTACAACTGTACTCGATACAACACCAACCACGGAAGGCAAATAAAAAAGGTGTATTTCAGTAATAACCAAGTAATAACCCCAGTACAAAATATACTTTAAAATGAGGATTGTATGGTACGTGTTACGTGTAAGTAATACTATTTATTTTCCTCCAATTATTTACACTATACAAAGTAATAAAAGTAATAAAAAAACAGAAATAAATACAAAATAATTTTATTAGTCTACACTTACTTGACTTTTAACATAACTGCTTTGAAAACTTGTGTAGCAGCAAGCTGAAGTAAAGACAGACTCTTTAGTTTTTACGTCAGAGTATTTTACTCAATGATATGAAACTAACTGCCCTGACTTTCCCTCTCTGCAAGAACCCTGTACTTGTACACGTATCTGAAGTATTTTTATCAAATTTCAAATCAAACATGTTTTATAAATAAAGTGATACAAACATTCAACTAAGTTCTTCTGAAGATAAATTTTCCATTTATTTAATGTTGTTTCAGAGTTTGGCTTTCCTCATACTGCCGTTTCTACCAGCTTCAAATCTCTTTTTTCCGGTTGGCTTTGTGGTGGCGGAGAGAGTGCTCTACATGCCTTCTATGGGGTTCTGCATGCTGATTGGCTACGGCTGGCATATAATTGCTGAAAAGAGGTACGTTATTTTTAAGTCCCGTTTTTATTCATGGTATAAAAATCTCTGTGTGGTACATATAGCGAGCAACCTTAGTTTAGGTACTTATTTTCAACTGAAACGCTATTTGGCATCTAAAGAACATAAGGAAAATATTTTGTTTAACCCTAGAACACTAACGTTTCATCTGACAGACTACTGTGAACTATCGATTTTTCTACTTTCCCTCCTTCCTCTCCACCGAGCGGCCCACCACTCCGTGTACCTTCATTTGAGCACTAGCTGATTATATGGTCAGTATAGTAAATCCGTACGTGTATGTTTTTTGCTAGTTTTTAGGTTCGCGTCGTCTGGCAGACGAAACGTTAGTATTTACATTAGTTTAGTTACTGGTATGATACTGGTGCAGAACTGGACTAAGTTCCTGAACAATGTAAGACAGTTGTATTGGATGTAAGACAACAACAGGATCGCAAGATATGCACATTCTACCATCCAGCAAAGAGAAGAATGACCCGATTCTTCTGTGAGAAGTGCTCAAGAGCAATTTGTGCGGAGTACCAAGCAAAGTGTTCCTGTGACGATGCCACAGACTAAAAATTTTGTAAAACGTATTGAACGTGTTTATAATGACGCCTTTTTCAAAGTTACGAGAGTAAAAAAATATTTGTTTAATGTTTTTAGTTTGGTTTATTACCCTTTTTAAACAGTAGTCTGTCAGACGAAAGGTTAGTATCTACGTTTGGCTAATACAACGTTAGTGTTCTAGGGTTAAAGGGCATATTTTGAGAAGAGGGTACAGTATGGTTTTTGAAGAATTTTCAAATGAAAACATAGGAATTTCACACCATTTTAAAGGTATTTAAAAAAAAAACATTTAGCGAAATAAGTTTTGATTTACTTGGTGACATTTAAAGTTTGCAGACAGAAAATTGTTTAGGGGGGCTCAAGACAAACTCCGAGGGTCTGGTGTTATAAGAATACCTGAATACCCCTCCATAAAGTTAATTATAACAAACTGTAGAGAATAAATCGTAAAATTTAACTGTACACTTGAAAATTTTTAAATAACCTTATTTTATAAAATATTTCTCTAAATTACAATTAATACAAAACGCTCACTGGTTCATAGTATACAATTCCAGATGCTGCCTACCATGCAAACTATAAGGACCAACGCGCTGGGGCGTTCAAGAATGTCTGTGAAATATCCATATTTCACGGAAACACACGAATAGCCCACGAACACTAAATCCTGTTTACCTTACATAAAACGAATATATATATAATTTCCTCTTCAAATCGATATAAACGTCTTTATACACAAGCTTTTTCATTGGTTGAAAACTGTCCAATTGCAAGGCTTTACAAAAAAAATCATGACTAAGAAACCACTAACGTGATGAATTATTGGAAGATAGTGATACAAAGTTTAAATCTCAACCAATCCAATGGTGTTATCAGCTTCTTTCTAAAATAAGTTTGTACAGCGGTTGTTGAGTTCCAAACTTGATGAATTTGACGCGTTCCTTTGTGTGTGTTCTCGCGCTAGATCAGCTGTTTTAGACAATGACAATTTTAAAACGATGATTACATAAGTAATTATACGTTTTAGAACAAATTTGTAAATACAAAAATTAAGTATAAAACATTTCCTTTCCAATGGTTTTTGTTTTATTGAGATGTGACGATTTTTAGTGTGTGAAATATTCAATACAAATTTATCTATCTCAGACTACTCAATTGAGAAGTCTGGCGCGCTGAGAAGTCTGAAAATAGTAGTGTGGCTCATCAAGGGTTAAATGTTTCCTTAATTTGTGAAATTTATAATTATTTTAAGAAAATTGCTCTAATAAAGAATTTATTTATTTCATCCTATTATATATAGTGTAATCTTCATCCGTTTGGAAGGGGCACGTGCCCCCTTAGATCCACCACTGTTGGCAGACCATCTATAATAAAACTAAAAATTCACTTTATAATACAAAAAATAACTTTACAAATGTGAGTTGTGGGAATGACTCCTTTACCATTCTTCTGTATGAAGTTCATAGACAAAGTCAAGATAAGATTAATAGAACAGAAAAACAAAAGGTTAATGATTATATAATTGTTAAACCCTTAAACAATATATCATTTTATTTTACATGTTTATTTATGTAGAAAATAGTTGATGAATTCGTTTATTGTAATAATATGCAGATAACAATTACTGATTTATGTATACCCATTCGGGTGAAATAGGAACCACATTTTTGTCTTTTTAGGAAATATTGGAGATTTGTTGAATACAAGATATTCTTTTAATGTCATTTTCCCCTGTCTTTGTTGTGGCAATACCGATATTTTGTAGGTTTTTAAACAAAATAATATTTCTCAAAACTTAACACATGCATCACATTCGGCAAACACAAAATTTTGCCAGTATAGAAACTAGATCAGCGTTTCATCATCTGCATATCAAAATAAAGAAAATGTTAAATATAAGATTAAACCTCACCAACAATCACTATAAAATTGTAAAGAAATAACGATAAACTAATACTAGTTAAAAAAGTGAACAAAAATAATATTTAACAAACTTATCCTAAAATTGACAAAATTATATATTTAAAGCTAAAACAGTATATTTAGATCACCGTGCAGTACAGGTCTTACGGGAGAATAGAGATGCTACTACCATTACAGGGAACATCATGTTAATTGTCATGCAGGCTGCGTCAACTGTACGAGCGATGCATGAGAGTTAATGTTTTTTAGTTGGCTATTATCGCTGAGACTGTCGTATGGATAACATGGCTTATGGACGCTCTGTACTGCACGGTGAACGTGGAATCGAGTGTAGAATCCTCCGGCCCCCCCCCCTGCTGTTACGAGGTAAACAGATTATTGTATACTCTGATATTTTCACAAAATGACGATTGATTAGGACAGAGGCACTTGAATCAGGGTAAGGTGAAGGGAACAATGACCTAGATGCACAGTTAGAGTTTTTGTGTGCATGCCAAGAATTTGTTTATCATAGAGTGACACTTACTTTCTTAAAAACTTATGCTTAGTTTTAATTCTATTCCATATTGGCCTGTGTGTCCATATAGGAGGTAAAAATAGGTCATGTAGAAATGGTTTAGTGTGTGTAATGTCTATGTATGTGTATGTAAATTTGTAACATGTGTATTGTAAGTACTCTGTTTGAATAGTTAATAGGCGCCAACTTAATAACACAGAAGTTCTTGTAATAAATAATTATAAAGACATGCCTGTTGGCTCTGTTTTTTGTAGGATTTTTATTGCCAAACATTTCTCTATGTTATTTGTAAATATATTTAGTAAATTATCCAGTGCATTTATTAGTAATGATTTTTAAATCAATAAAGATATATCATGCCTACTCTGTTGCAAAATATGGTAAAAAACTAAAATGGTGTGTTTAAATTGTAGCTTTTTCTAAAATAAAGTACGTACTTATGGAATAGATAAAAGTCCTTCCAAAGTTTAAATTTTGTATCCTTTGAGATACTAAATTCTTATAAGTTTTAGTTCAGAATATGATAAAAGTGACGTAAACATTTAATAATTGTTACTTATCAATGTTAACTCTAAACTGTTTGAGTTATATAAAAATGTCTTTAATATTTCTTTTCAGGTCCCGCAAGTTGGCCTGGCTCGGTATTGGCCTGTTGTTGTTGGCCCACGGATGTAAGACCGTTTCCAGGAACTGGGATTGGCAATCGGAATACAGCATTTTTATGTCAGGACTTCGGGTCAACCAACGCAACGCTAAACTCTTCAACAACGTAGGTCACGCGTTAGAAAGTCAAGGAAGATTCCAGGAAGCTCTTCAATATTTCCACAAGGCCGTGAGGTATGTTACTGATGTATGCCTCCTTTTGATAGATTGGTTCACCCCACGTTGGGCAAGCCGTTTTGTAATGTTAGTCGTAGCAAAAAATGAAATAAATATATAAAATTAACTAAACAAAATTTGTGTTACCGAAAATCTCAAAATGTTCTAGGTTCAAAAATAAAAAATAAATTGTTGTCAAAAATATGCCTTAATCTATGAAACTTTTGTAGACTTATTTCTAGAGTTTTGTTCTCTGACTATTTTAAAGTAATTGGAATAATTACAAATAAATACATTTTTGTGCTTATTGATACCACTGATAATTTGGGTGTGAATCACTCAAAACTCACATAATTTATGTCAGGAGCAGCAACAAACTCAGAACAAGCACACATGAATAACCAACTTCAACGATTTAAAGTAATAGTCTTTAAAAAATAATTATAAACTTCTTGGAAATACACTAAACCCTGTTATAGGTTGATTTGGTGAACTGAGTCTTCAGCCGTCGTGTTAAACTACATTCAAGGACTACTGACTGTCTTAATGAACCCAGTAGCCACTTACAGTAACTTAGCCAGGCCTATTAAAAGTATTGACTTAAATTAGAACTAAATTATGGCCGATAGTTAAGGCGTCTCTCACTATGGCGTGGTCGTAGTTCTAGTGCTAAAAAATGGATGCCACTTCATTGATTGAGTGACATGCTCAGAGATTGGATACAAAACCTAAACCCAACCTGGAGTGCATTACAGCTGTAACTCTCTTTTGATGTACCGTACTGGCACAACATCATAAATATACTTCCTCTACTCTTGTGGGATCCATAACAATACTGAATTAGGGGTAGAATTACTACTCTCTTTACTCGGGTTCAAACAATACTTTAATATGTAAATAACAAAGGGACAGATAAATAACAATGCACAGTGGTTCAGTAGCAATACCTGTTTCTATATTTACTCACACAATACAACAATAGAAATATATACGGTTTGATACATTAGCCTTTACTTATGCTACATACATTTCCTTTACTAGATATTACTTTCGTGCGACAGACTGAAACAAGAACTCGGTAAACAAAGCTACTGAATTTACTTCCGTTAAACTTTTGACTCCAAACTCAATGTGATACCGATAGACTAAGTATTCTGTTTACTCACTAAAATTTCGTTCTACTGCAGAACCGGTTTCGTCCTTTAATCGTGTAGAACTCTCGTAGTGTTGACTTGTCTCTTGCTGCCCAGCTTCCGACCCTTAGCTTCACAATACTTGGCCAAACATCCTTGGCTCACTGGCCTAGCTCCCGGCCCCACACTTTAATAGACAGGCCTCGAATCTAGATTAGGGTTATGCTTATATAACCCATCTAACTCCTGTGTTGATAAACTACACTGTTCTTACGTGCAACACAAAAACACTTCCGCCAAGCTCATCCTTCCTTATTATGCTTCCTTGTTTACCTCCGTCTGTCTTACGCAAAGTAATATCTTTACACTAAACATACTAATTCTAATACTGAATATAACTAATATATATCTTTTAATACACACCCTATCAATTCGTAACAACTGCTAAAATGCACATTTTTTCTGAACACATCTACATCTCTTTAAATTATAAAATAATCAAAGATTTAACCAACCAGACAATATTTAGTAACTTCTAGAATTTATTTGAGTCTTGCTGACCTTGGATTCACAGCGACAATATACCGGGTGTCCCACGAAGAGGTCCCTATTTTTGAATTAATATATTAGATGCACCGAACACTCTACAAACCTGAAACTCAACAGTCCTAACATACACATATGTAAAAGAAATACACCTGAGTATCAGTTAATTCTGACACATTAGGACAAAATGGCGGGATATCAAAGAAATAGTACCTTTTCGTTAAAATAGTTTTATTTGCTTAAGTGTTACAACATAATTATTGAATTTTAACGATGTTACTAAGCACTAAACAACGTTAGGGAATTAAAGATATATGTAACTCATAAATAAATTAAATCTATTTGATCCATAAACCTTATTCAAACTGATGTCCATCGATCGCAATGCACTGATGACAACGAAATAGAAAACAGTCATACGCTTTGCTGAACAACTCTCGAGGTATCAACAACAGTTCCTCTTCGATCAACCTCATTAGTTCATCGTCTGTCGCAATGTTATGACAATAAACCTTCTCCTTCAAAAAGCCCCACAGAAAAAAGTCACAAACAGTCAAGTCTGGAGACCTTGGGGGCCAGTCCATGAAGCTGCTGCCACGACCTATCCAACGGTTAGGAAGATTTTGGTCCAAAACTGCTTTGGCCACATTAGCATAATGCGGAGGAGCTCCATCCTGTTGGAAAAAAAAGTCTTTCATCTCAGGCTGAGAAAGATGAGGAACTATGTGATTGCTTAAAACTGATGCATACCTTTCTCCAGTCATTGTTTGTCGGGATATGTCATACGACAAAACACCATCCTTGGTAACAGCAGCCCAGACTGTTATACTTGTTGATTTTACTTTCTCTTCTTGTAAGATATGTGGATTTTTTGTGTTATAGTAATGACAATTATGCCTGTTTACAGTTCCTGTTCGATAATATGTCACTTCATCTGAAAACACGATTCCTTCATGCCATTTGCTATCTACGTCAGTCTTTTCAATTATTTTCGAACAAAATTCCAATCGTCTGTCAGGATCATCTTCAAGCAGTCCGTGAACTAAATGAGTTTTGTAATGTTTGATTTTGTTCTTTTTGGCATACCTTTGGACATATGACTTCGGTATTCCAGTAGCAGATTCCACCTTTCTTACTGAATTAGGCGTATTTCTAGATTCCATGAAAGCAGCACATACGATTTCTTAATTTTCTATGTTGGAGGATTTATGGTATTTTTTTGTATTGACCCCGTTTCCAGTAGGATAGTCTTCCACTTACGAATAGATTTCCTTGACGGAGGAACTACACCTGGGTACCTTTCCCTAAAACACCTTATTGCTTCATAATCATTTTCAAAGGCAATAGCCCAGGAACAACATTTCACTTTTTGCTCAGTTGAAAACGGCATGGTACATAAGACACTTTACAATGCAACTTAATAACAAATGCCAATGTTTATTACCAAATATGTTCATTGTTGTGGATACACGCAGTCAGCTGATAGATTTAAAATAGTCTAAACAGCTGTAGCTGTTCCTATTCTAAATAAAAGTAGGTTTACCCTTAAAATACGTTTGCTGATTTTGTTGTTTTTTTGTTTTTCCACCATTTTGTTTGGATCAGTCAGAAGTAACTGATACTCAGGGGTATTTCTTTTACATATGTGTTAGTCACGACTGTAGAATTTCAAGTCTGTACCGCGCTCTATACATCTGTCATATCAATTCAAAAATAGGGACCTCTTCGTGGGATGCCCAGTATATACATATTATGACAGTGAATAGTTACTTGGCTAACAAACAAAATGTAAAAGGAAGGGATTGGGTGACTTATGGTCATAGGGCAGACAATGGTTAATAGAAGGGAGTTTGATATAAATTCTAAAAGATCATTCAGTACTAGACTAGATTTTTTCAAAACAATCTCTTAATTTGTAACATTTACAGCATAATTTAGCAATTTCATCAATTTAGCCAACGTTCAATGAAATAAACCTAAATGTTATTTTTTGTCTAACTTTCTTCTTTTTTGCCATCAAAGGTCAGATCTTGTTTGTCGATCCATAGGTAGGTTACTAGGCAAACCGATTAGTAAAAGTTTCAGTGAAATAGTTTAAGTATTTTTGTAAAATAAATCCCAAATTCTATATTTATCTATAAAATTAAAATGTGCAAGATATAAGTTCATATGCAAAACCAACGAGAAAGCCAGAGTAACCAGCACGACATGCCGAGTCAATTGGAAAGTAAACAACTCTGAGTCGTGTTGAACATAAACCCTGAGTTAAGAAAAATATAATCTTTGAGACTTGCTGTCAAACTGTAATCCATTTACCTATTCCAGTCTCAAGTAGAATCCCGTCAGAAAAGTCTGTGCATACAGA
>JAGFPH010006688.1:33616-49161 GCA_018207615.1 Philaenus spumarius
TTTTTTCGAGATTGGAGTGAGGAGAGTTATGTGAAAGTAAAGTAGAAGTGTTCCAGCGTTAACACAAGCTTCGACGACAATGTCTGTCGTATTTCTTCGTCGAGAAGTGAACTTGAAAAATTGTGCCATGTGCTTCTACAAAATGCGCATTACTAAGTAAGGAGTGTTTGATATGTTAGTGCAATCTAAGTGAAATCCTAAGTAAAAACTGTGAAGTAAACAATTCCATAAGTAGTAATGGCCATAAGGTATAATTATTTCAGTCTGCAATTTTAAAATTTTAACTATTTTTAACAAATATCTTCATTTTGATTCAATTGCGTCATACATTGTAAGATAGGCTTAGTAACATTTTGTGTATATTTTCGTCAAATTAACTTGTTTGCCTTATGATGATAATGTATTTGCTTGTAAATAATTATTTCTGTATAATGTCTGAGTAAAAGATTAGTTGTTCCGCCACGATGTTTTAAGTTCTTTCAACTAACCATGTTCATCCATCTAGCAAGTACTTTGCAGTCAAGTCCCATAACCTGAGAAATTAAAGTCAATGTAGTATAATATCAAACGTAATTACAAATATATAAATGCTAAAAGAGCATACAGAATAGTTATATGTGGATTATTAATTTTTTTTATAAGAGTTGAATGAAGGTGATTTTTAAGGTTTTTATATATGAGGTTTTAAGGTGTAAGGTGAAGTTGTAAGTTAAGGTGTAAGGCGGAGTTCTACGTTAGATTGAAGGTGAGATACATGATGTATAATTTTTGTTTTAAGGTTAAAGAGTAAGGAGTGTTATTGGTGATACTTGAGTTATAATGAGCGACGATTTCTTTTTAAAGGTAAATAAATAAAGGAAGTAAAGGAGAGGTGAACAATAATCCACATATAGCATTTTATTTAACTTGAACATATTTTTTTTATTTTTTGCAATTTTTCCGAACCCATTATTTTTTTAACAGTTTATATTTTTATATATTTTTATTTTTGTAACCCTCCGTTACAAAATTACACCAACCCCTGATCATTGCCTGCTGATTACCTAGAAAAGCTATCGGCATGTTCCGCCAGGTACGTTCTGCTTTCAACAAGTTCAATAACTTTTTAACCGTTTATCATTTAAAACGTTTCAGTCAGATAGACCGGATAGGAGTTCTAAGTATTCCCACGACCTGCACACCACACCAACACGCACGCACAACACAGCAGCGTTAGATCAGATGAGCGGCGTTTATAATTTAATGTGTTCTAAACAAAATCTAACATGCAATCAACATAATTAAATAACTCATTTATGATCCCTAAATTACTTGCTAAACTTTTATTTTACTGAAATCAAAACTCGGTACTACAACAAAAAATTAGATTTTCCTAAAAATTTTGCCACTCTAGGCGCGCGCCTAGTCCGCTTGTTCGGAAATACAGCCATGATGTAGAGTGTGGGTACACTCTATCTCTCTCACTGTTCTCTGTAGCCTCTAAGAACTGTAACCTAAATATATAGTCTGAATGAATCTCAAATTTAATGTTTTTTACAGTGTCCAACAAGATGATATTGGAGCACATATTAACGTTGGACGGACATATAATCATCTGAAGATGTTTAAAGAAGCTGAAGATGCATACCTAAAGGTAAAAACTATTTTATAGTAAACGTACATAGTAATGTAAGTGCATGAACATCGTCTAGGAACCAGTAATTGTACCACACTACAAATTAATCAATTCAGTAGAACCTCGATAATTCGAATCGCAGTAGTTCGAGGGTCCGGATATTGCGAGCTGTGTTTGCAAAATAAAAAATAGCTTTTTTGACTATTTTAAAGCTTTTAAAACAATGATTGTAGTGCACCTTCAAAATTACTTTGTTACCGCCGCCCCACTGTAGGTTTAAAATGCCAACTAGTCTATTGAAAGTGACAAGGGATCGAAGTGGCTGGCTTGTGTTTACTTGGCGACACACCATTACTCGCAAATAGGTAATGAGTCAACAATGAGTCTCGCCGACACCGCTTATATCTCATGTCAGCTCAGTCATATATCCCATACTTGATAGTCTCGCCCTCTTGTTACTCTAAAAATAGATCAATTTCAGTAGTAAACTGTCAGTTCCCTTGAAAGTACACGCGCTACGCATACGCATATCGGTGTTGTGTAACATTTTCGATTAGCGAGTGCATTCTTTACTGTTTCTGTTTAACTATTGATTTTAGTTTTGATTGTGTTTTTGTAACGATGAGCGAAAAAGCTAACAGAAAGTTTGTGCCAATTAAATTAGAGGCTTTGAAAAGACTAGACAATTTTGAAACCTTGAAGAAACTTGCAGCTGAGTACGGTGTCGGTGAAATAACTGTATGGGAATGGTGCTGTATGTAATAGAGTGTTCGGATAATTGATTTTTCGGATAGTCGAACATTTCTGTAAAAAAGTATAGTTCTTTGATGACGGAAGTGAGATGGGTGGGACTAAAATAAAACACATTATTGGACTAGAAATATTACTTTGATTTAAGTTTATGTATAATACATACTTTACATGTAAAGCAGAGATTGCACACAGGGGCAATATATAAACTTTGTTTGGTTTACTGATTTAGATGTGATGAAAACAGTACAAAATTAACCTCAAAGAAAAAGTCGAACATGTTTGTTTACTTAAGTTTTGAGACTCGGTTTTTAGGCGTTTCAAATACAGTAGCTGCTCAGCATCGCATTCGTCATGCTGTACCAACCATTTTAATAGCAGTCTCGAAGCATTGGAAGGCTTCTTCATCATTAGCTTCCCATCTTCACTGCCCAGCACAAAAGCAAACTTTTTGATAGATTCACTATGCTTTTTAATGTCAGTTATCTTTGAATTCCAAACACCAAACTCCCGAGCTAAGCTTGATCCACTTGCACCTTTTTTTTAATCGTTGTACAGTTTTAACCCTAGAACCGGCAGTCGGTACATAATGTACCGTCACTCCAACACATTTGTAACGAGTGATTGTATTGAATATTTGACCCACTAAAAATCTTTCAATCTCAAAAAGACAAACACCATTGGAAAGGTAATGTTTCAAACTTTAATGTTTGTATTTCCAATTTCTTTCTAAAACGTATATTTACATATGTAATCGTCGTTTTAAAATTGTAGATTTCTGTAAACCTGATTCCGCGCGTGAATTCTAATACAATTGTACTGTTATTTCCCACTTATTCAACGTCACAGACCATCTACAGGAATATTTTGATCAAAAATACAAAGGTACCATGGGATTCGTCAAGATTTGATCTATCTAAAGATGCCTTGCAATCAGATGTCACTACTATATAATTTGAATGATGAAGCTTTCTGTAAACCCTTGCGATTGGACAGTTTTGAAACCATTGAAATAGCACATTTGTCAACTGAGATAATGCCTACAATCCCATATGTTTTTACAGATTTCTTTATACAATTCTGTAGAGAAAACTTGCAGCTTTCATTCGATGCGAACTAAACTGGATATAACCTGTTATATGTTTAGTCAAAGAGCAGTGGAAAGTACAAGGTTTTCGTAAATTACAGCGGTCGAATGGAACTGTCTGGCCCATTTGATTCTCACGGTAAATCCCAACGGACGTTTTGTTTCCTTTACATGCGATAAGTTTTATTTGATTGACCTCATTTTTTTATTCAACTAAAGATATTTCAAACACTTTAGTGAACTAAGAAAAGACAAGTATATCGTTCTTTTCTTTGATTTATTCTCTACACTTTGTTATAATAATATTTCATTTTTGGTCAAATAAAATATTCCTAAATTACGTTTTAAGCCAGGCCTAGTTTTGTTAGCATCCTTGTAGTTGGAACACGAAAACTGGTGTAATCAAAATATGAAATTTGAAATTGATAAATGTTTTTATACAGTTCTATTTAGAACTAAATTATAAAACTTTTTTACATTTATGGAAAAAATTACAAAAAATGTTTACTACTTTTTTTGTAGACCTAAAGTTGAACTTTTATTTTTCGTAACTGAACATTTTTTGTTTCTTGTGCTAATAACTTTGTAAATTTTACATCTCTCATTTTTGTACTGGCATATACAAATTCTTTTAACCTCTCTCTACAAAAAAGCTACGGAACACTTTTGGATTGGAGTTCATTTACTATTATTGGCGAATTTTTGAAAAAAAGCTTGCACACGCCAAAAAATCCATTTTCGTTAAAGCCGTCGGTTCTAGGGTTAAGTTTGTCAGAAAGACTAAGCACAACACGTTTACGTTTTGCCGACATTGCTGAAGTCACACAGCACCTCAAACAACAGCACGGACAGTTAAAACAACACTGATGCCAGTGACACAAATAATGAGGTTAGGTGTACATGTGGACATGGAACTGTGAAAAGGACCGGACTAACGCTCAAGTAATGTTGGCGTGGCGTGAATTTTTAATCTTTCGATTAACCAACATTTCGGATGACCAGCTTTCGGATAATCGGCGCTCTATTATGTAGTTAAACATGTTCGGAATAATGTCCATTGTTTATCTCTGAAAGTAAAAGTCAGTATTACAAGGAAAACATTTTTAATAGTTTAGTAATATCTTCTATATTTTTTTTAAATATTGACTACCAACTCATTGAAATAAAAAATTAGCACAATGGTCTTTCTTGAATACAAGTTTATAGGTTTTATTATTAATCAATTAGGCTAGATATTTAAAATAAAATGTGTCATTAAATAACAGCAATCAGCAATATTCATTCACCTATTTAAATAACAAATTTCAACCTCATTTAATCACACTAGAAACCTCAAAGAAAAAACTATTTTATACCTAGTCTTTGTAAATATTACTATAGGCTACCAATAAACATTAGGTGCATTAGCCAACGTTAGTTCCTTGAGAACGCCCTACGAAAATGACAATATGAATTGGAGGTATACAAAAAAAATGTAATTCATATATATAGGAATTAAAACTTTTCTTTTTCATTCCGTTTATAGAAGTTAAAATCGACAAACAAAAATACACTAGAACAGGGGTGCCCATCTCCCCCAAGCCTCATGGCGCAATTCCCCCCCCCCCCAATGTAGATACCCCCTCCCCGTATAAACAATAAACCTTAACCTTAGTAGCTCTTGTGTTGTGACAATGAATGACCTGAACCTAGCGCACTATACATATCTACAATACTAATCCAATCAGGAATCAGAGATTTTGTAGTGTTTAAATAAAAAATATATAATGGTGTAAGAAATAGTTTATTGTAACGAATTAAACTACAGTACAGGGTGTTATTAACAATGAAAATGATAAAATATAACTGTATAAGTTAGCAAAGTTGAAGATCTTAGCGACCAAAATCAGTATTTTTGTTGATACATTGGCTATTTCTAAGAAATTTAAAAGTAAAACACGAAATTGTTTGTACAGTTTTCTATAAATTTAGCATTAATTTACTTTTTCTAACTTCTGTAATTCTTTGAATGATTTATACAATAAAGTAGTACCGTATTCTTCTTGATATTGCTAATGCAAATTGATTAATTGTGATGTTATTTGGAATTTCTTTGAAAATGTCTTTTTCAGAGGCTAGAATTAATAGACAAGATAACCACTTGTCACTCATACTGCTGTGAAGTCGATTTTTTACAATTTTCAGTCTACTCATGATTATCTCGACAGAACAGCTAGTGACTGCTAAGAAAGAAGAATTCTGTACATTACAGTTAAATTTGGGAATGATGATATTGGACCATTGTAAGGCCGAATAAAACCTTGTTTCATTCACTGGTCTGCCATCCTCTCATTTTCACGTTTCTTTTTGCTTGAAATTCTTTCATTTTGGAATGTCTCTTCTTCATGGCTTGATGACATCTCACCGTCTCACGTTTATGAAGGATGTCTGAAATGTCTACTTCTTTATGCTACTTTGTAAAGACTACTGAAAGTTTCCAATTCTTTTTTTTTAACTCGTTTTTAAACTTATAAGATGTTTCTTTTTATAATGCGCCAACCATTTGTCGTTGTGGTGCACTGTGTTACATAACACTTCTTAACATTTGTATTTGATCGCTCTTTTCAACGCTCGAGGCATTATTTAAGTCAAAGTAATCTTATCTACTGCACACTGCACTGAAGCTGAACTGACTGACAACAGGACACTACAACTCTGTGATGGAAATGGAACAGCTGATCAGCGGGTGGGGTTGGAGGGAGGGAAGAAGCAGTGATAAGTCACACAACTGTGTTTATTTTGGAACCTACGGCCTTGACCGAAGCAATAGGAATTTCTACATTCGTGCGGCGGCAGGAGAAGGGAAGGGGGTTGGGCATGGCCACACCAAGAATATACCGAAACCGAGAGAAGTATACCGACAATGAACAAAAAATATCTTAGTTATAAATAGTTAGATTATTTACTGTACTGTATACTACAATAGCAATACATTTGCCAATAATATTAATGTATTATTGTCATCCTACCGTACATTCACGAAATTTCAATTGTGATTCACAAATTGTCTCATTTATTTATAGTTTCAAAAATCCCTCCCAAAATTATAAATCCCCCCAAAATTTGTTTAGATGGCGCTCTGAGCGCCATATCACCCCCCTTCTGGGCACCCCTGCACTAGAAGAAACACCAATTTCTTAAACGCAATTTTTTTTTGCATGGTTGTGTAAAACTGTAAATGGTTTAGTAATTTTAAATCGGGGTCCAGAAAAAGTGTTTGATTAAAATTAATAAATTACCTGATTATTTAAAAAAATATGTTGCCCTTTGTAATTTTTAAAAATATGATTACCGCAGCCAATAATTTCGAATTACACTATTTAACAGATTATTTATTTTTCAGGCAAAGTCATTGCTGCCCAAAGCAAAACCTGGAGAATCATACCAAGCCCGCATCGCACCAAACCACTTGAACGTATTTCTAAATCTTGCTAATTTAATTGCAAAGAATGAAACACGTCTTGAAGAAGCGGACTTGCTATACAGACAAGCGATCAGTATGAGGGCGGACTACACGCAAGCTTACATCAATAGAGGTGACGTTTTGCTCAAACTAAACAGAACCAAAGAAGCGCAGGAAGTGTACGAACGTGCGCTTTTCTACGACAGCAACAATCCTGATATTTATTACAACGTGAGTAGTCGTTAATATAAAAAAAAACTACTGTATATGTATTGGTACAAGTTACAAATTTTTACCTAATAGTGTGTACATTTTGGGTGTACCTAATATTTCTCTTACTCATTTACGGTAGGAGTAATTACAGTTTAAATTAATTAAATAAGTTAATTAATTACTTTATATCATAATAAAAACAATTCTTAAAAATCTCACTGGATTACTAGCTTTAATGGCACAACACCATCTTCAGGTCCTAATCTAAAGGGTGTTTCAAAAAGGATGCAACCCGAAGTTTAAGAAGTTTAACCTATAATGTTATAAGTAAATAATAAGCTGGACTTGTGAGAACAATATAGATGAAATAAAACAATAACACACAATCTCACAACAAATACGTTTAATAAATCAAACGCGTTTCAACAACAAAGTCGCCATCCTCAGTGATAAAGCCACAAAAGCCAAAGTACAACTCAAAGCCAAAAGCCAAAGGGAGTTGTACTTTGGCTTTTGTGGCTTTATCACTGAGGATGGCGACTTTGTTGTTGAAACGCGTTTGATTTATTAAACGTATTTGTTGTGAGACTGTGTGTTATTGTTTTATTTCATCTATAATGTTATGCCAAGGTAAATTTTTCTTCCACAAATATCAGTTGGCAAAACTGTACTCATTGTTGACTCGTCATGTGTTATTTTAATGCACTAATGCTATTCGAATATTCATTTGTCTCTATAGTGTCTGTACATTTTCAACTGTGTCTTTTTCCAAGGATGAACGTGTGTTTATTATTGAGACTTATTGCACATATATATCTTACAAATGAGTAAAAGACGAGTTCCAGTTACTGTACTATTTTTTAATTCTTCAGTATATAATAAGTTAACAATGTCCCGTCTGTTTAATAAATTTCGGACGAAGTAAAAGAACATTTGAATCGCCCACCCAGCAAATCACTTAGAAAATTATCTTCACAGTGGCTGGACTTTCACTATCTACCGCTTTTAGGGCTACTAAAAAATTTAAACTGTGTGCTTTCTCCATCGGTGTTGTTCATGAACTAAAAGAAGTTGACCACGGTAAACGTCTACAGTATTGTCGTTGGATGCATCCTCTTGTTAATGACAAGGGTATTGAAATGTTAGATCGTGTTTTTTTTAGTGAAGATGCTTGGTTTCACTTGGATGGTTACATTAACAGCCGAAACTGAATATGGAGCGCTGAAAATCCTCACTCGTTTTAAGATCGACCGCAACTTGCACGTAAAATTGGTGTTTGGTGTGCGATCTCCCGACGTCGTGTTATAGGGCCTTTATTTTTTGACAAATCTGTAGATAGTACCTATCATTCACAAAGTGTAAGACTGACACCAACACAATAAAAGAACAAAATACAGTAGCAGGGGAAAGAAACTCGTGGGAAAGGATGGATAAATACGATGCCGTGAGGAGGGTAGGGTATAACAAGCTCAAGACGCTTTGTCATTCACTAATCTACCCGTCTGCTAAACGTTACCCATACCATTGCTTTGGGTAAGGAGCGGAAATGTTTTCAGGACGTACAAAGCAAACTACTGTTTTGTTTTCTTTCAGTTCAATCTGACAAAAAAGTTTTTATTATAAATTTACTTATTGGGAAATCCTCTCAAGCTATGAACTCTTTATCGAAATCAGTTCAGTTATCTTACATTTATTTGTAAGTTAACAGAATTGATTTTGACAAAAGTTTTTTTTTTTAATTTGCCTCGGTTAATAAGGAAACTCTGATAATCTAGGTTATGTGTTGCTAAAACAATTATTAAACAACAGATTTAAATTAGAATTATAACACAACCTTCAAACAGGTCACACTTTGTGAGTTTATAAAGGCAGTTTTCTTTGTAACCATTAGTGAAAACGTCTATAAGAAATGTATATCATTGCAATAAAAATAACTGTTTTACATTTTTAGTTTACAGCTTTAATGTTTATTCAAATTAAATGAAAACAATTTATGACATTTTAAAATCACCTGTGATATCTTGTTCTAGCTGGGAGTAGTGTTTCTGGAACAAGGTAAAGCATCGCAAGCCCTGGCCTATTTAGACAAGGCACTTGAATTTGATCCTGAACACGAGCAAGCACTTCTTAATTCGGCAATACTTTTGCAAGAACTAGGAAGAGCCGAATTGCGCAAAGTCGCTCGAGAACGTCTGCTTAAATTGCTTCACAAAGTAAGTTTAACTTGTTTGGTAACAATTTGTGTTTGTTATTGATTATTAGTAACACTATAACCCACATAACATCTGTAGTTATGTTGTTTCTATTCTTTATATCCAAAAAGATGATTTCGTTCAGTTGAAATGACTTTGCTTCCTTCAGGAAATTTAAAATGCGTTTTTGTGAATGGTGCATAAGCAGAATAAATGTACGTCTTTGGAGAGGTTTAAACTACTAAAATTATATTTTGTATTTAATATAATATGTTCATGTTTGTTTACTGGACATTGTTACAAATAACTTGATTTGTAGATAAAGATTTCAGTTTTTTCATAAAGATACAGAAGGGTTTTTGCATAACAGAAGTGTAGAAGGATGTTGATCCGTCACAAACCTAAAACGCTTTTGCTGTTTCTAAATATTCTACTAAATCTTCCAAAAAGGAATCACTATTTTCATTCCGTCCGTATATTTGTTTTATAAATTTTTCAATTTAATTTGAATTTTCGTCTTCTGCAGGATTCTGGAAATGAACGGGTACACTTCAACCTTGGTATGCTAGCCATGGATGATCGTGATATACCTGGGGCCGAACATTGGTTCCGCAGAGCAGTTCAGCTCAAAGACGACTTCCGCTCTGCTTTATTCAACCTGGCGCTGTTATTGGCAGATGATCATCGTCCTTTAGAAGCAGCACCGTTTCTAAACCAACTCGTCAAGTTCCATCCGGACCATGTGAAAGGACTTATACTACTTGGGGATATTTATATTAATAATATCAAAGATCTGGATGCAGCGGAAAATGTAAGTTCACTTTGAAAGCTAACAATTAATTAATAAATTCAATAGAAATATCTACGCCTACAAATTTTGACAAATCATTATTTTCTAATTTTATTTAAGGTCAAGGGTGCACAAAATTTATAATTCTGAAAAGAGTTTAAAGTGTAATAATACTTATTGTTCACATCGTGTTACATGCAATCATGTTTAAATTGCTTGTTATTCATCATTTAGTTTACCATTTTTTGAAATAGCAATTCCAATTTGATATACATTTTTGATTGATTATATCATGTTTGCTTTGTAAATAATTATCTCGGCAAAAATCCCACCAATATTGCTAAAAAAATATATACTGGGTATCAAGCAGGATCTACATATTTTGGGCCCCTATGCAAGAATGTTTGAAACCTTCTTTGTATTATTTTAAACTAATTCCTATTCAACCAATAAAAAGCATGCATAAAAAAAATAAAGAAAAACATGCTTGAAACTGTTCAAAGCCTTATAATAATAACATGAATAAATATTTTGGACAATTTAATCATGAAATGCTATAAAGATCACAGAAATCCTCTTTTCTTAATTTTATATAATCAAACAATTCTTTCCTGACCAAGGCCCTTTTCATAATTGTTAGCTATTTTTCCTTAATTCATCATTTTTGTCCCGTTATAACTTTTTAGATTTTTTTTTAAATAGAAAATGATTGTTCAGGGAAAGCTACAGTCATTAAGTTAGAGACCGCCAATACTTTAGTAAACCAATACAAGTACAGTAGAGCCGCGGTTATCTAAGGTAATGTGGACTGAGGGTGCCTTGGAAAAGCGAAAACTCGGATAAGACGGACTCTGTCAAAAATCGAGAGAAAAATACAATAAACTGGTGAAGTCAATGTCAAACTGGTGAAACGTGGTCAAAGATGTAAAAAAGGTATCTACTGTATCATCAAATGGAAAACTAACGTCCAAATGAAAATAAAATAAAAATACAAAACGATAAAAAGATATACATAGGCTATAGTAGATGTTCCAGTAAAAAAATATTTTTTAATGAATTCCAAAAGAGTTTTTTGTTTAATGGAATTCGCTCGCTTGTAAACTAAACAAACAATAATGCAGTATGAGTATGGCACATGCGATTTTAAGAGCGAGGGTTTAATAATACTGAATCAAACTACTGTATTCATAAAAACTAAAGGAGAAGTGTGAGAGGGGGGGGGGTAGGGTAGAGTTAGACATAATAGAAGTTCCGACAGAAGCAGGTGCAAGCCAAGCCTAGGAATGATGACATAACCATCGCGTAAACAATAATCACAGACGTCTGTCTACTCTTACTACGTTACTAAGAGTATCCACTACCCGATTAATATTATTGTTTATTCAAGTCATTTGTTTGATTGTTTATTTAGATTACTACTTATAAATTAATTAATTATGTTATTTATTTAGAAAATCTATTATTCTCTTGAATAAACAGTACTTGTACCGGTCAAAATACCTTAAAACGTAAAAAATCCTAATACTATTGATGATTAGCAAAGCATTGGAATTACTCTATTGTACAGTATTTAATAATGATTAAAAAGTGTGCGTTTTATTTATCGGAACCATTTTTGACAAAACATTATGTGACTAATATAAGTACAGTACCGCTATATTCGAATTTCATGAGGTTACTTTAACGCATGCGTCTTATCGCAAACCGAACTTCCGAACTTTTTTTGTTTTTTTACTACCTCGGTTAACATGGGGCTCGGTTAGTTGGGGCCTGGATAACCACGGATCTACTGTATTGCAAGTATAATAAGAACATTTTTTTTAAAAATAATTCATATGGAATTTGATCTAAATTGTTCACAACAATAAGTTGTTATTACAGTCTATTTGAAATTCTCTTTTTGAAAGAACTAGTTAAAAAAACTTTCTAGTTGGAAATGCTGTGGACAACCAATAGCCCACAACTTATGCTGCTCCTCCACAGACTGTAGATCTGACGCTCCTGTGCGTATTGAATCCCACTATACTACTCTAAATACATTGACTTGTCTCTATATTTAATCTTTTTATTTCAGTGCTACAAGAGGATCTTGGAGTTGGAACCTGACAATATTCAAGGTTTACACAATTTGTGTGTCGTCTACGTAGAACGAGGTAATCTGTTAAAAGCCGAAGCCTGTTTAAAGCGAGCCCATCGCCTCGCACCGACTGAGGACTATGTACTGCGACATTTGAAAATAGTACAAAGTCGAGTAGCTAAGTTAAGAGTAGATGACAAGCCAGGTGAACTATCTATGGTATGTAGCTCAAATTAAAAATATAACTTATTTAATGTATAATTTAAATATAATTTATTTCTTAAAAAGTTATTTTAAGTTGTAATTGCAATACAAATAAATATGCTGGAAAATGGCAGTTTTGTATTTCCAATTGTTCATTTTTGGAAGAGTTGTGACACTTACAGTCCATGTAACAGAAACATTATATAAATTTGACAAGTAAATTCCCATAACAACTAAAACATAGAAGGATGGTCTGGTAGATAAAGAGACGCAATATACAATAATAAATATTTATAATTCATATATACATATATAAACTCATTTAAGATGCAAAACAGTTAAAACATAATGATTCAGATAAACATAAAGTAAAAAATAAGCAGACTGTATAATAAAGAATAAAAAGCAGACTTAAAAACATTAATGAGTAAAAATATATAATGTATATAAAGTGTATAAGAGTTCATAAAACAAAAAACGGTGGTGCGGTTGAAAAAAACAAATAAAAAGGTAAATAAATGGTCACATAATTAACAATAATAAAGTGAAAGAAAACTACATGTAAAAAGCACATTATAACATCAGCGTATATGTCAGTACACAGTGTGAGCATAAACTTGATCTAATCGCTAGTGAAAGTTTAGTTGATTGAAGAGGCCATGTACCTCGAGACTTAGAAAAAAGATGGAGTGGAGTTAAGTTCTTGGCGTGTTTTGGGAGAGAATTTCCTACAAAAAAGGGGTTTTGTAGTGAAGAATAGAAGAAATGGACGTCTCAATATAGAGTAACAATGGTGCAGCATTAGTGTACGCTTCGGCGTTGAAATTTGTCGAGTATTTTCGGAGTAAATTGAACTTGTGAAAATGGGACCACGAGGTACAGTTTTAATGCATCGAAGACAATAGTGTGATTAAACATCCAAAGTTATCTAATAAATCCTAGGTACAAATATTGGTGTGAACAATTTCGTGAGTATAAATGGCCATAATATTTGATAATCTCAGTCTGCATTTTGAATTTTTTAAACTTTTTTAATATATAACTTCATTTAATTTTAAATTGCGTCTTAGCCTATTCAACATAATTGTAACTTGTATCTTGTGTAAATTATTGACAATTTGTTCTATTTTGTTTTCATGATAAGGATTGACTTGTGTCTGTATAATTATACGACCAATATGAGTGAGTAAAGAGCATATTTGTTTCGCCACAATGTCTTAAATTCCTTTGATTAGCCAAGATTTCCCATCTGGCGTGTACTTCCACAGTCAAGGATACACAACCTGAGAAGTTAAATTAATAATAAAGAATTTTTATAAGTAACGATATATGCATAGTAAGTCAAGAAAGCATAGAAATAGGTTATATATGGAATATTAAGTTTTTTTTTAAGAGTTAGAGTGAAGAAGTTTTATAAGGTAAAATAAAGGAAGTTTTTTAAGGTGAAAGGTGGATTTGTAAGTTGGAGTTAAGGTGAGTTACATGGTGAATAATTTTTGTAGTGGAGGTTGAAGAGATAGGAGTATTTTTTGTGATTTAAGTTGAATAATAAGCGATGAGTATTAAAGGTAATTAAGAGTGATGAAGTGTAGGTGAGTAATAATCCACATATAACGTTTTTTATTAGTTTGAACGTTTTTTTTATTTTTCAAGTTTTTCGACAATCACATTTTTTTTTAACAGTTTTGATCAATCACATTTCATTTTTATAACGCCACACGTAATAGAGTAATGCAGACAATATTGTTTTGTTTTAACAAATCTTGTAGTTTTCTAAAGTATATTTTTCTTCCACATTTTTTATAAAAAAAGATACGTCTGTTTTTACTTACAACTGAAGAACTTCTAATCTAATATTGATGGAGTTGCTTTAATATTAGGTAAAGTACAACCTCGTTCGACTGGCCCTCGATAGTCCAAACCCCCCCCCCCTCCATGTAAACTGGCCCAATTTTAAAAATAAAAATCAAACTAGCTGGCCCGACCCGGCTTTGCACGGATAGACAAATCAAAGTTAAATGTATATTAACAAAAAATATATTATATCAATAAATATATCACACTATGTATTTCTTACAGGGATTTTTAATAACTTTGACCCCCCAAACGTCCCATAAAATTTCGAATTTTGTAAAACTCTTTTTTAGCGAGCACCTAGGGCTCTAGAGGAAGCTACATACAAAATTTCATTCCAATCCGTTCGGTGCTTTTTTTTAGTAGCTTTGACCCCCCTAAAATTTGAATTTTTTTAAAACCTTTCTTAGTGAGCATTTCTGGCCCTAGAGGAAGCTACATACCAAATTTCGTTCCAATCTGTTCAGTAGTTTTTGAGAAATCGTGATCAGTGAGTCAGTGGATTTGGCTTTTATATATATAGATTAAAAAAAGAATTTTTATTTGTAAAAATCTCAAATGACCACACTTAAATGAATGTGTGGAAAACATTATTAAACTTAAAAGAATAGTATAGAATATTTTAATTCATCAATTTTGAAAGTATTCTTTAACCCTAAAATAAATTGTTACCGGTCTGTAATTTTGCAGCAAAAACATGTCAGTAAATTGATTTCAGAATATATTCTTTCAAAAGTTTTAACTCTTGCTTAGTGAAAACTATTTTTAGACTAACTCGTAACTGCTCTTTTTACAGCATTGTTTCTGGACAAAACATTTTTACAGTAAACTTCCTTGTTTCAGGAAACAGACGAAACGCTTAGCGATGCGACGACACCAGAAGAAGACCCTGGCAACACAAAGTATCTACAACACCCGGGCAGCGTTGCAAGAGCTCCGGACACGGACACAAGGCATCCTGACATTCCAGAAAGTAGTTCTGTGTTCCGGGAAGACACTACTCCCAAACCGTCTCTGTCTTAGCATATAACCTGCCCTCGTCCCCAAGTCAATGAGTGATAACACCTCAACTTCCACCGTTTATATGTATATTTGTTGTTAACACAAAAGCTGAAACTTTTTGTTTTTGGTTGAAGTTATAATTGGTGGTGATTAATGTAGTGGTAAATGTGTACATAGGTTTAAAAAAATTATTTTAAAATTTATTTTTATATCTTTTTTTACCTCAGAATAGGTTAAATGCGTTTTGATTTGCGTGTTAAGTTCTTGTGTCGACGTAATGTGCAGCACGTGATGGCTTTGCAACTTGTCTTCTGTAAAA
>JAGFPH010006688.1:52947-69638 GCA_018207615.1 Philaenus spumarius
CCCCCCCCCCCCCCCCCCCGAAAAGTTTTCCTGTCTACGGCCTTGTCCTCAATGTAATTTGGAATAACACAAAATGATTACTCAATTAATCACTCACTTCTACCAAATCATCGATCTTTACAAAAGCTCGAGGCAGCCGAGTGTATGTGCAGGAAAAGACAATGGGCCTCCACGCACACACAAAAACAAGATTTAATTTCATAAATACATAAACTTATTTTATGTTTTGTTTTTCAAGACACCGTAACAAAAAAACTACTAGAAATGAAATCGACATTTATTTTAAAACTTTCAATAGCTTGACCTCTTTCCACCGTCTACGATAAGACCATGCTCTAGAAACTGTTTCAAAAGCTAAATTCACAATATGGAAATAACTTAAGGGACTTCTATACATTGCGTAAAACAGCAAAAATATGCACTTCGTACTATCGTGTTTCGGACGCCGTTTTTCAACCTAAAAAGTTGTGAAACATCTTAAATTGTTCTTAAAGGCTTTGGGCTTTTGTCTTATATCTCATAATTGAAAGAAATCGACGACAACTCATTTTAATCAACAGTTTAACTGAGTAAAAATCGATTGCTTTTAACGCATTTTTTGGGAGTTTTAAACAACAATTTCCATATTAAGCTAACACGTAAAAAATATAAAGCCTTCTTTATAATTTAAAGTAGTTTCACAGATTATTAATTTATAAATAGAATACGAAACACGTTATTACGAGTGCATGTTTCAACGATTTTGCGGCTATAGTCGGACCTTTCGTATTGAAATCATACGGCACACTCGGGAGTTTTCTTCAAGGTAAAGAAGAGCCTTAATAATTATCGCTTGTCAAAATAGAGCTCAAACTTGAAGTGTTTCTTTGAAAGCAGAAATGTACTTTGCCTTTTTATGGAAACGAATGGAATTCGTTTGTTGCAAATATATTTGCGACTTTGTTTATGCCAAGAATGGGCTTAATTTGAAAACATAATTTGCATTTACACAAGCTTTTTTTGTAATATTCGAACACTTGGATTAATGAAGTGCGCTACTATTGCGCAGTAGCGTGTGCGCAGAAGATAACGTACACCAGTTTTATGAACTCTTAGTTGTAAGACATTTTAATTCGATGTATTTTTCTTTAATGTACATTTATTCACTTTAAAGTAATTAGAAAACATTTGATTGCGAAATACACTATTGAAGCATATTGTTGGGGAAAGAGTAAAGCATTCTTGTCTTCTAGCACATGTTCCAATCAGGATAGTATCGGATCTCATGTTGTGACGCATAGCACGATGAAGTGGCTTTTTGTCATTCTATGTTGAGGGTAGTCTTATCAGCGGATTTCCATAAGAAAGATGAGCTATTGGAGTGACTCTTATGGTGAGACCAAGGTCGGTAGTGGTCAGTGAGCACCGATCATTGTCCCCAGAACACGTTTTGGGGTGTCTTTAAACACTATAGGCTATATGTGTCCGCACTCTAACGGCCGCATTTCATGTCTGATTTGCTCCAAATTCGGTACACATGATGTTTTTCACTCGGACGAATTCGTTAGCCAAAAAATCCAACAACCGGAAGCACATTTTTAACTTCCCGCTAAAAGAAAATTGAAAATTTTCTAAAATCGGGAAGTTATTGGTTTCACCCCGTTTTTCGAAAATCGAGTATTCATCAGATCTCGACGTTTTGAGGTCCTAGGAATCTTCCCTGACCACTCCCGAGAGGGTGTCACCCTGTCTGTATGTATGTGTGTGTGTGTGTGTGTATGTAAGTATGTGACCCGCTTATAACTTTTGAACGGCTTAACCGATTGGATCCTACCAAACGGTGTTCTAAAGAGTTCCATCAAACTTAGATTTCCTGAAAATTTCACCTAATTCGGACCGGTAGGTTCTGAGAAATTTCGAAAAAACTAAGAAATAAAAAAATTTCAAATCAGGTTTTTTTGGAATAACTTTTAAACGGCTTTACCGATCAATTCCAAAATCTAATCAGCTTACAGTTTTGATCTCTGCCGAGTGTATTCCACCGTATATTGTTTTGACACCAAATGTTTCTGAATATAGAAAACTGACTATATCTTTTCAGTAAGTCACTCAGTGTTACAGAAAGCGCCAATTAGGATGGAGCGTGAAGAGGGGGTGTGCAAGTCTCCTACGCCGGCTCCCACCACATTTCCCCTCTCGCGGCGGAGTACAGTCAGAGCCGCCTGCCCTACATAATTCATGTCTGCTATGTAGTCGTGTTGATTGTATATCAACACTTTTTGGTAGTGACTGTACTGAAGACTCACAGTCGAGTAGGAGAGGGTAAGACGTTACAGAGCATGCTCAAGTGACGCTTCACGCTACTTGGCACTATCTGTACTATCCCGCAGTCGAAACAAAACTTTTATACAAATCTGACAACCTGTACATGCAAGAACAGTTACTGTTTCATATTATGTGCTCAGATAATATCGTCAGCTGTTTATTTGGTGTCGCAGTCTACAACAGGTTAAATCCACAAATTGAAGACAATCAGTTGAGATCATCTAAACCCACGTAACAATGTGCTCGTTAACAATGTGTATTGGGGAGAGAGAGAGAGAGAGAGAGAGAGATGCCTAGCATTAGGTTACGGTTGCTTGCATCCTCTGCCGTATGAACCCATTGAGAACTCGATAATACTAGAGTTTGATGGGATTTACACTTTAACTGTTTAAACCGACTGTATTGTCAGTTAAAATTAAATAACTATCTTGAATAATATAATATGTATAACACAACTAGAGAGCTTCGCCCACCAACCCCTGCGGTGATTCACGATAAAGTAAATGCAAACAGATAATTGTATACTCTAATGTGTTTACGGGAATTAGGACAGAGATGTTTTTATATAGAAGAGAGACAATTTTCAAGTTAAAAAATATGACCAAAATGTGATACGCTAAAGCAGAATTTCAAACTGGTCAGTTAGGCCTAGTAAAGAATAAAGTTAACGTAACTTTAATAGTGATAGATGTTTTCGTTGTTTGTGTTTGCTAATTACCTGATTCTAAATTTGCCAATTTGGCTGCTATGATAATATAATAATAAAATTATTGTAAACTACAAAAATAAGATTAAATTCAACATCTAATAAAATTTTCAAACTATTTCAACACTAAACAGGTTTATTTTATCATAAAAAATCACAATATGCTCAACCACATACGCTGGCACACTCACGTGAAGCGGGAACAGAGCAGTAGCACACGGCAGAGTATCACATTAGTATAAAAAAAGAACAGAACAGATGCCGGGAGCGGGAACAGCTAGGTTTTTTTTTTGGAAGGAGAGGAATGCTTTTACGCAGACCTCTCAGCCAGCCTGAGAGGTACTGTGGGACTCGATCCGCTGCCGCGCGGACCCACTACCCACTAAACCATTGCCCTCTCCCCAAACTGCTCACAGGGGAGGAGTAACAACGTCTAGGGAATAACCCTAATGACTGTAAGAGTCAATCTGAAACATAACAAAATCGTCATTAATAGTATGGCGGTGGTGGCTTGAAGATGTCTCTACTCGAGACCAGCCATCAACGGAATCCAAGATCCATGCGTAAAACATCACTGGCATACTGGGGGTCCCGGAGCTCCGATGAAGGCACAATCCCGAGAACGAGTGAAGAAGTCGGGCTGGAACAGAAGAAGAAACGTGAGAAAATCATTCCCCGAGACCGGGCCGGCAGCAGAACAGCTTGACCCGTACTTAAACAGCACTGGCAGAGATATCCCGGAGCTACGATGACGGTCCGACTCGAGTTCCGAAGTGAAGAGCTGACTGGAACAAATTTAATTAGTGCTTGAAGAAATCACTACCATGCTTGGCGGACTACGGGAGACAGGAAGAAAGAGTCCGCCGGCGTTGTGTAGTGATCGTCCGTCGAAGAAGTGTGGATTGTATGGATGACTTCGCTGCCCGCAGTAACCTACATCAGCTACCAGGAGAACTCCCCAATGAAGGTGTCCGCCAGCGACGATGAGTGTGCGTCCGTTAGTCGTGTTCTATGTGAAGCGCTCCCCGTGGTAAAACCATCCTTGGAACTTCAAGGCCCGTCCTAAACTTCACTGGATGTCAGCTAGGCTAGGCTTCGTCACGGTACATATTTAGAGAACATAAAAGTGAATTTTCATTGGCCTACAAAGATCAGTGAGAACAGTAATGTATTGGTTAGTGTAGTTGTGACGTAATGCAGAAAGCAGTTAAGGGTCATGGGGAACAGATTACTTGTCTTCTTATAGGTCGATGTGGTTGTGACGTAGATATGGGTAGCAAAGAACAGATATATTCAGAGAACTGTTCTTTGAACGAACAGATTACTTGTCTTCTTATTGGTCGTTGTGGTTGTAACGTAGATATAGATAGCAAAGAATAGATACATTCAGAGAACTATTATCTGAAGTACAGATTACTTGTCTTCTTAGGCCCGGATTACCCATAAGGAAAACCTAGGCCATGGTTTGTGGGGGGCGCAGAGTAAACGAAAAACGTTGTACTTCTAGTCGAGCGTGAGTAGCAAGCTTCCGGCCTTGCAAGAGAGATGGGGGTGTTGAGGAGACTCTAGCGGGGTCTAGTCCAAAGCCAGAAAGAAGACATTTTAAAACTATGTACATATTTTGATTGTAATTAGTAAATACGTAGACCGTGTTGTTTAATTAGTAAATACATAGACAGTGTTGTTTATTTAGTAGTGTGTTTTATTTTTCAACATGCTTTCTTTTTAGTCAATATCTGCTTACTACAAATTACAAGTATTGACTTTTCATACATTTTGGCATTTCGATCGCTGTGTGATTGATGTGATTTTTTCTTGGAAAATAGTTAAAAATTCATTCAAAAGGGCTAAAAATAAAACTGTGTTAATAGCTCAAATAGCCTCCAGAGAAGCTCTAAAACATGAGTTTTACAGTTAAATATGCAAAACAAAATTCCACACCCCCAGACCCCCGGAAGGGGTTCTTAATTTAGGACCTGTGTCCTCTTATTGGTTGATGTGGCTGTGACGTCATAGAGAGCAAAGCACAGAAAACAGATATATTCAGAGAACTGTTCTCTGAATGAACAGATTACTTATCTTCTTATAGATCGTTGTGGTGTTGACGCAGATATAGATAGCAAAGAACAGATATATTTAGAGAACTGTTCTCTGAAAGAACAGATGTGGTTGTAACGTTATAGAGAGCAATGAATAGAGAACAGATATATTCAGAGAACTTTTCTCCGAAAGAACAGATTATTTGTCTTCTTATATGTCTACGTAGTTGTGACGTCAAGAGAGTAAAGAACAGAAAACAGATATATTCAGAGAACTGTTCTCTGAAAGAACAGATTACTTGTCTTCTTATTGGGCGATGTGGTTGTGACGTTATAGAGAGCAGAAAACAGATATAGTATTCAGAGAACTGTTCTCTGAAAAAAACAGATTATTTGTCTTCTTATTGGTCTACGCAGTTGTGACGTCAAGAGAGTAAAGAACAGAAAACAGATATATTCAGAGAACTGTTCTCTGAAAGAACAGATTACTTATCTTATTATTGGGCGATGTGGTTGTGACGTTATAGAGAGCAGAGAACAGATATATTCAGAAAACTGTTCTCTGAAAGAACATATTAATTGTCTTCTTATTGGTCTATGTAGTTGTGACGTCAAGAGAGTAAAGAACAGAAAACAGATATATTCAGAGAACTGTTCTCTAAAAGAACAGATTAGTTTTAGGGAACTGTTTTCAAAAACCTGTGTTGTTCATTTAGGCACATCTCCAGTACACACAGGTAATTCGGCACCGTAGCCTCCTTTAACTGGTCCCCATTGCCAATTAAGGCATATATCGTAATTTGCACCCGCAATGGTTATTATTTTTGGTTAGCTTTAATCTGTTCAGTATTTAGACTATGAAGGGTTGATGTGTAGTCGGGATTAATATCGATTTGGTCAAATTATTGTCGGATGGATGTAGGGTCCTGGTGTTCGTATCAAACTTGCTCTTCACCGTTTAGTTTTATCATTATCTATTCAAAAATTTACAAACAAGTATGTATACGAAATATAACACACGTTTTTTGAGTACTTGTCAACTATCATAATCAAGTTGAAACGTATGTGCCTAGATGGTTAGGCACACATTAAAACCTTAACCTAAAATCAGGAGCCCAAAAATAGAAGACGAGAAACGAGTTAAAACTAAATACTAATTCTAACAGAAAATACACATTTCATAAAGTCATAGTGCCAAAGCACTAACTCATGACAAACATTCTAGTCAATCCGTCCCATAGTGACAGGAGTAGACCACCCAACATGAGCTCTTATGGGACTACGGTTTTTTGCACCGAGTTGCGTCTGATGATGACGCCAACTGTCGCAACTCGGTGCAAAAAACGTAGTCCCATAAGAGCGCATGTTGGGGCTCGGGTGGTCTACTAACAGGACTTTTGCCCATCCGGTGCAAGTAAAAAACGAATTTACTGTGGCAAACTGCCTCTAGACCTAGCCTTTATTCCTTCGTTGGATAATTACTTTATTTATTTAACTTTAGGTTTTCACGTGATACAAAGAGTTTATATGTACTCGAAGTCATGTATATACGTTGTATGTGCCTACACAGACGATCGTAAATGTTCGTAAAATAATAATAAAAATTCATCGTTATAGAAAATTATATAACATTGTTTATTCGGACTCAATCGTTTGAGAATGAAAAATATAACTAGTCCATATTATGAAAATCTAACTTTAAAATACATAATTAGAAAACACCTCTGAAAATATAATGAGTAATTTACCCAATAGCAACACACATAATGTTTCAAAATCTAATTTTCTGTGGGCGATCTAGATTAACAGTTTTACGTTTGGTGACACAACTACGCCTCTTGTGACCTCTGCGTAGGACGCATTTTTTTGACCCCCCGCCCTTCAAGTTACTCCTTTGAGAATTCCAACTGAATGACTGTTTCATCTGCCTTATTTCCCACGAGCAAAGCGAACAGTCTTTTATGTGTGCTTTATTTGAAAGCTGTTGTTTAATGCAATAATCAGCTGTTGGAAAATGTACAACTCCACTTCACTTATTGGCTAAAGAAGAATATTTTACACTTCCGTACGTGGACGAAATATCGAAATAAAATTTCAATTCGTCGTTTAAAACTGTTCGATTTAGTGACAATATATAGAAAGCTAATAATGTTAGGAATCAATATTCTCTAAGTTTTTCCTTTTAACAATAAAAATACAAGAATTCTTTTGAACGTATTAAAATAAAGCTACCCTACACAAGGGTTGAGCATTCTATTCTAATGGTTTCCACAACAACTAATTTAATTTGCATTTGTATGTATTCTATATTTTATCAGAATCTTTCTTGGTTTCCATAGCAACTGAACAACTCTTTTGTTGGATAAATACGTTTTGTAACAGTTATTCTTTTACATTTCTAGACCAAATAAATATCAGTTACTAGAGACAGTCACTTGGTAAATGATGATTGCATTAAAAATAGTATTCTTTTTACAGAAAATATAACACTTAGTGTTATTTGACCATTTATTATTAGTACTAAGTACATACTTGGAGCTTGGAACTTCGAAAGAAAAACACGTTATAGTTTACTAATTATTTTCTAATAGCCCGCTCGTTGTCGTGCGAATTTTATAGTTGTTATATTTCAATATTAATCTTATAGGAATTTCTCGATTTGTGACTTCGATTTATCAATAAATAGAGGTACAATGACAATGATTTATTTAATTAATGATACAAATTGCGTACATATGGATGTTATTTCGGGCTTTAACAATGTTTATAAGTCTTTTTGCCGGCTTGCTAACGGTTATAAATCACATTAGTTGTAACACAAAATTTTATAATAGCCTACATAACAATTTAACAAAACTCTTAACTACTAATAACAATTTCTTTACTTAGCCTAATGAAAGGGTGATTGATTAGTATGAGATGATTTAATGATAATTACAATTTTGAATTTATATTAATACTTTCTGCTTATAATAAGATTGTCCTTTGGTTGGTTTTTTTTTTATTGAGGAAGTTAGTGATGCTATTTGGTTGGTAATTTTGAATAGGTATGAATTTTGTAATAGAAGTCTGCAGATCTGATGTTTTGTGATGACTAATTTAGTTGACTCACCCAAATGTCTTGGTGGATATTAAATTTTTGATATTCTATTTTTAATTTTTTTTATAGGCCTATACTGTACTTGATACTATTTCTTCTTGTTTCAATTTAGCAGATGTATGTTGTATGTTTTAAAAAAATGTCTGCCATGAACTCAATATCAACTTCTCTCCAACAAAGCTAGTAACCAACTCTTCTACAATTGATTAAACCTTCTTCTTCCTCTCTTTTGCAACTATCTTCCTCTTCTTCCTCCTCAACATTATTATTTCTTCTTTCTCCTTTTACATTTTCTTTGTCCTACACTTAAGCCTATATGGTTATTTTTTACATAAACATGATAAAATCTTATTACTAATGTTTTGAAATGGTATATGAATATAATGGGCTATGTGTTTCCTTTTTTATGATTATGAGTATCAGGGACTGATGACTAATGATATGATCCCTGATATGATTAACCAACTGCTTTAAGAATAAATACGAATTTTTGGTATCTTTACAACGTGTTTTTGCTCAGTATTCTGTTCCTTTGAAATTGGAAAATGTGTAAAAACTGTAAGGTTATTTTAAGCTACTTTGTTTTCAAGGTGTTTTCACCATCTAAGGCGTTTTGATTTTGTAATGGTTATTCTGAATTGTAATATCTTCAAGTTTTGGGGGCCCCACCAGATCCGACTTACGGATCAAATATTAGCCTGGCATGTGATGTACTCCAAAGAACTAGGTAGAAATAAGTACAGAGACGTTTTTACAAATTAGTTACATATATTCTGAAAATTTCTAAAAACAGTTCTTACAATGATTATTTTTCACAAATTTTAGATACGTGTAAATCTGATGCAATTAATTTCTACTCAATTTATAATTCCAAAAGTAATAAAATGAAAGTTTACATTCGCTTAAGGAGGGTGGTGCTAGTCATTTAATCTACCACTCTCCTAACCTTCAAATCTATGTGTCTTATTTTAATTATTGAATTCTGAAATTACTTCTAATTACTAGTATATCATAAAATCGTTAGTTTAAACTCTGACACCTCTTCATTCAATTAATCATTATTTGAATTCATCACTATAGTACTAACTTGATATTACAAAACTTATTATATATTATGAATGATATCAATTTGCTTTGGTGACTGATTTCGATTACTTATGAGGGGTTTTAGAACCCTCTTTTCAGTTAATCCTAATAAACCAGTCCCAATACAATGTATTAATGATGATTATTTATTTTATCTTTGATTTATTTTTAATGTTACTTCTGATATAATGGTCTGGACATTATTTGTTTGCTATTTAATTGTAACCCTCGAGATCTGTCTTAACAATCAAATGAAATATTAATGCTACTTACATAATTTTGTTTCCCACTTTCATGCACTTAGCACTTTTATTTAATTTTATACACTGCACTTATTGACTTTTATTTGCTTTATTTTACACTTCACTGCTGCACTCTATTCCTTGGTTTTGATGATCCCTGGATCCATTTGATTAGCTTGATTGAAACCTTCGTTTGATGATTATATATTTTAGTTGGATGATTTATCTTTTGAACGATGATGAAGTTACTTTATTCAATGTTTAATGTAAAATAAAACTGGTGCATCTGAAAGGTTTGGTCTAGGTGTTGATTGCTTGAATTTTAGTTGATGAAAGACCTCGTGTCATCTCTAAAAATTTCCCCACCGCACAGTTTCCAATTTGCCAGTACCACAGGTGAACCAATTTGGTTGTAGTTTTCAGTGATGTGTTGAGATAAGCTTGGGTTAACGTTTAGTGTTTGCTTCGTTTGAATCGGTTTACAAATACAAAATCGATGTCAATTTTAAAGTGCACCTCGCGAGATTATGTTGTAACTAACTGCGCTGTGTATACAAAACCTAAACAGACAAATGTATCAACATTGCATAAACGCGCCTGGAAGTCATCGGGACAAAATTGTAGCTGAACATCATGGAAGGTGTTACGAAATGAAATGAATTGTTAGGTAATTTTTTTAGACAAAAATAATGTTGATAAATGTTTAACAATAGTTTAATTGCATTAGCAAGCACAATCTTATTTATATAATAATTCAGTACACCCTTAAACGTTTGGTGCCCCTATTGATACCTATTTCTGAAGATCTACCGGGCCAATTTTAGTGCTATTTGTTCTAAATGACAGAAAATATTGTTATTATTATAAAAAAATTATGAAATGTCAATTTTATTTCATGGGTATATTTAAAAGGGCACTTTTTGAGTTTTATCTTTTTATGTTAAAATCCTATTGATAGCTATTTCTGAAGATCTACCGGGCCGATTTTAGTGCTGTTTGTTTTAATGACAGAAAATATTTTCATTTACTGTACAAAAACTATGAAATATTTTATTTCATGGGTATATTTAAAAGGGCACTTTTTGAGTTTCTTTTCTTTTGGTTTTAGGTTAAAACCCTATTGATAGCTGTTTGAAGATCTACCGGGCCGATTTTAGTGGTATTTGTTTTAAATGAAACAATATTATTATTATTATAATATTATTTTTTGTTTACAATATTGTCATTATTATTAAAAATTATGAAATGTCAATTTTATTTCATGAGTATATTTATAAGGGCATTTTTTGTTTTTGTTTTAGTTAGGGCCTAGGACATTTTTTTGTCGGGAGGCTTTTTTCGCTAGTTAGGTAATATTACAGTAATATCATAGATCATGAATAATAAATAGATCTTGCATCCATACGGGGGTTGTGTGCCGGAAAAAAGGTGTTCGCGAAAATAGTACATGATCGCGCCGCGAGGTAGCGCTAGGGAGAAAGCATTGTAAGCATTGGTGTTTCCAACCAGCTTCCTTCGTTTCCCCAATAGATAGCGCCAAAAAAGTCGAATTTCCAGTGGAACAAAATATTGCATTGGATCGGAGTTCTATTAGGTTATCCAAATACAATGGTAATATAGAGTAGGTAGTTAAGTAGCCTACTTAAAAATGCGACTCATCATTTCTAATTACTTGACTATCTACCCCACAATACAAAACTACCTAAAAATTCATTTAATTTCGTAACAACGGCACAATGCCCCAGTAACAGATGAAATTTTAGTGGTCTTAGTTGATCAGGAATTCAATAGACTTGACCACTATAAGCGTACTCACTTTGATCGCCTACAACGTATTTTTTAAACACACCGGGCTCGAGATGCCCTCCAATATCCTTTAATTTATTGCCTCGGTGAAGACGGTTACAATTCCTGATGGATGCATAAAAAGTACGTGTTCGCGCGTCTGAAATAGCAGGCACAGTTGGTGAAGTATATCACTTTCCTAATCCTTGCCCTTTCTACGAAAATGGGTCTTGAAAACGCCACAATCTGCCTATTTGTAAATTGTTGCAAGAACTTGTTAAGTATTTTAATAAATGGTTAATGACCAGAATACATTCTAGATTTATACTTCCCTTCTGAAATAAAGCCGTTAACTGTTTTTGGATTACAATTGTCCAATTACAGCTTTCTTTTTATTTCCGTCTGAAAGAAATCATTCAACCGTCTAATCCTCGGAACTAAATTCCTTAATTTCATGACCGAACTAATCGCTAAATATGAAGTTTCAAAACGTTTAAGCTCAAAGAGTAGACTTAACATTCTATAATTGTAGCTGCTCGAATTGATGTCATTAACTCGCAAAAAAGAATCTGTTATTAACTACTGAGCTATTCGAGTTTTAATTACAGACGGAAGGAAACGAGTTAAAACCAAGCTCGTTAGAGTTTTATTCTTTTTTTTTTTGTTGAAAAGAAATCGACTTTATCTAAATTGCTTCAGTCGTCAATTAACGAAGCAAGGGTAGAGTCAAAAATGAATAAGTAGTTTCCAATTTGATACGGGAGATAGGACGAGTGAGGTAATTAAGGTTTGGGTTGGAAGGTAGTTCACGACCTAATCACTAGAGCGCACCACGCAACACCTCATACTAAGTGGAGCGTGTTCAAATATTCCACCCTCCCCTTCTGAACTAGTCCAGGTGTTTCTGAATGATTATGAATATTTAGGTTTGCGTTTAATATTCCGTCGTTCGGAAACATTTTACTACGATGGAAATTATTGGTATTTCTTGTTTCCTTCTTTAACTAATTGGAAGAAAGACTGTTATTAACATGTCTGTTTAAAGGAGTTGCGTTTATGTTAAACACAATAAGGGAGTGTGCGCATGAGTAATGGAAGGAGTACGTCAGTCTAAACTAAAATGACAGTTATCTAGGCCTAATAACAAAAACGTGTATGTTTTGAAAACTTAAATTTCAAGTAAAAAACATATTGAGTACAAATATATCGTAGGCCCTACTTGTAATGCAATTTGGTACAACTGCACCAAAAACGAAACTTTTATTTCAAAAGTTTAAAAATGTTGACGTTAAAATTTTTTTCTTTTCTAATTTTATTGAAAAAAATGTACAAGAGGCAATATTTGTTTCTATTTTAAATACATTTTTTTTAACTTAAAGGTTATCCGAGTTATCGACATAACCCCAAAACATAATAATCTTGGTCGTTGTCTATTACGACTTAGATTATTCCCGAAATTGACTTTTATTTCTGATAGATAAGAAACATGTTTCTAAATAGTAGGCCAACATTGTTGCCAACCAAACAATCTCAAAATGTATTTTTAGGGTCCCATTTGCATTTTTGTTCACTTTCAGAATTCAAAACAAATTTTGTTTCAACTTATAAATTATAACGGAAAACCTACGTTACACGCCAATCTTATTTATTTATTTTTTTTTTTTTATCGGGTCCCACGTTGGACTCGCCAATTTTACAACGGAAAGCCTAGGCGTTGCGAGCACCAATTTTATCGACGTTCAGCCCCACTTTGCGGGCGACAATTTTACACTAATTTGGCCCCACTTTGCAACGAAAGCTTCTGTTATAAAATAAATTACATTCACCTACTGGAAGGCAAAAGGCTACTTTCTTTTTTCACCCAGGTGAAGCAACTTAGTTTGAATAAAATTTTGTTTATCCAAATCAACAATTAATTTTACAACTTCCAGAATTTAACATCACTAGCTCAGATAATTTCAACTCTTGTTTACCCTTTTGGTAAATCTCAGAGACGTGAGAACACTGAAACCGCCTTAGTAACGTATTTGTGCTTTTAATAACCTTTTCATATGTTTACTATTAATTGTATAAAACACGGGACATAATAATGGATAATCATCTACACAGGTAATTTAAAACTCAAGTAATTTTTGTTCTGTAAATAAATGATAAATTTTATTTATCAAAAAGCAAAATTAAAATAAACTTTCAATTAAAATGTTAATATTTTTCTTTAAGAACTTTTCTTTCAAACAATAACGTTTACACTTAATTTAACACAATTATTACACAAATAGACAGAACGTTCTAATTTTCATTTACTTTATCTTTTTACTTATTCAATATATGATTTGATTTATTTTTTATATTTAAATTTAACTTTACTTTTAATGACTCTACTTTTTTCTATGAATTTAAATTTTAAAATAATATTTAGGTTTGCTTGTAGTCGTCCTGAAGTTTTATGCGGTTAGTAGGTTCGGTTCCTGGTTGTAGTCAGGTTTCCCTCGGGTCGTTCGTCTCGCTATTCCATCAGAAGTCCAGATTCATGTATCGTCCTGTACCTCGATTACTGCGTAGGAGTCTTGAAGTCCAGATACATGAGAATCTTATTAAGAAGTTTCATGAAGACGAAGAATTATTAAGAAGCACTATTTAGAATTTTTGAAAAGCCTTGAGAAATATTATTAGAGAAGAATTTTTTCAGAGAAGAGATTTTTAGAGAAGAGTTTTTTAGAGAAGTTTTTTCGAGAAGAGCGCGTTCGACGCGTCATCGGCTTATATAGGGTTTTCTCCTACCCCTTTCACCGTTGATTCTAGTGATTTTTTAACTTTCTTAAAACTTTTGCAGTTTTGCTCCGATTTTGAATTTCTTTCAAGATTCTTAATTAGCATGATGTCTTCTTTCTCTTCGAAGTCAAATCGTTGTTGTGCGATTTTCCATTCTCTTTTTATGTTAATCTTAATTTTTTGCTTAACGTTTTTTGAAAAAGTTTTTCATTTTTTACTTTTTTCAAATTTCCTTTTGACACCTTCATTTGACCTGTGAATTTTGTCCATGGCCGCAGTTTCACTTAGTTTTTCCTTTTTGAAGTGGTTTTTCTGGGACTTAGCAATTTTAGATTTTTCTCAATTTTTGTTTTAATTTTACTCCCGAAATTTATTTCAAATACTGGTGGTTTACAATACATTATAATACCTATGACTCTATTTAATCTCTTTATTAACCTTAAAACTTAATTTTACTTTAAGCTCTTTATTTTTCAGTGTTAAATTTGTCACCTTTTCAACTTAATTAAATTTAATGTTTTCTTTATTTTCTCTTATAAAACTTTCTTTTCTTAATAACTCGTTTACTTTTAATTTACTTTAAAACTCTTTTTTCAATATTTTAACTTTATGCAAACTTTGCACTTTTCTCTAAAATCTTTAATTATCAAAATTATGAGTTTTGTCATATAACATTTCTTTCTTGAAATTTCTTACCATTTTCAAAAATACCATTCTTTTTTAATTTTGAGTTAATTTGAAATTTTCCCTTAACTTTTAACGCTTATAACTTAATCAATTTTTCTATCTACGATTCAGGAATAAGATGACCAATACACACGTTTTTAGCGTAATGCATTAACCAAATAATATTCCCAAATTCGTAAATTCCTAGATTTCGGTTATTCTCACAGAAATCAGTTTTTTCAGGCTAAGTTAACTTTCCTGCTTATTCTTGTCGAGGTCAAGAGTCGCGTTTTGTTTGCATACGACACTCCTGTCCGGACTTGTCGATTCATGACTTACAAACGGTTGCTACCCGATGCAGACTCGAAAATTCGATTTTTGCAAACTTCTTTTTACAAAATTCAAAATTCCGAATTACAACAGGGTTTTGCCCGTTGTAATATATATAACTTACACTAAAATATTTTACAACAGTCGACTTTTCTTCTATACTAGAACTAAATCAAAGATAGTGCGTGAGCCTCTCGCAAGTTAAATGTGAAACTTCTTGGGCTCTAGAATCAGTTGATTTTTCCATTGCTCTTTTTTAATTTGTTGACGATTTATTATTTCAGGATTAATAAATGGTCACGTGTAACTTGATTGAAGAAAATCTCTCTTAATTAAATGAAATATTTTTGTATTAATCAATTACCATTAATTCATAAACTAAAAGAAACTATCGGAAAGAAGCTTTAGTCGTAGCTCACTTATCACTGAAGATGACGACTAATTATTAAACGTATGTGTGTGAGAACTAGTGTATTGTTATTATTATTATTTTTAAACAAGCTTATCTTGTTGAACTTAAATTATTTCAAACCGTTCGTTCATAGGAACATGTTGGTATATTAGGTGTTGTGTTAAAACTATACACAGATTTAAACTGATCTTAAATTTAAAGAGATCCCAAGATTAAATTTGTTTAAATAGTCATGTTCAGAAGAAATCCTTTAGGAAAATTACCAATTCCTATCTGTCCCTTCTCCCCTGCTTTCCTTTCGGCCGTTTTATCTAAATAAAATTGAAGTGTCTGTCTGTGATACCAAAATATATAGATGGATTTATTAGACGGCGACCTGCGCGGAAAATCTTGCTCATGTAGGAAAGGTCGGTGAAGGTTCCCCACCACCGCGCACCTCGTGTTTGCTGCTGAGATCTGAAAAGAGGATATGACTGGGGGATGGGGTTGCATCGGCGCACGAGGTGCGCGATGGTGGGGAACCTTCACCTACCTCTCCTACATGAGCAAGATTTTCCGCGCAGGTCGCCGTCTAAAAAATCCATCTATAGTATAAGCTTTTTTTTGTCTGTCTGTTTGTCCGGGCTAATCTCCGGAATGGCTGACCCTATTTTGACGAAACTTTCATTAACATGTAGAAGACTTTTCAGAGATTATTTTAGGCTACTTTTTATTCCGAAAATATTTCAAATTCACGTTAAAAAATTGAAAAACTATAAAAATTATAGATAAAATTACGTATTTTGTGTGGACAAATGTCGGGGATATTGCGTTTTTGTTTCTATTTCGATCTATGACTTACATTATGTACAGGTCACAGCTACCCCCACCACCCAACTTATATTCTAGTACCTCTATTATAATCAATCATCATTTCCGTAAAAATTTCTATTAAAAAAATGTTAAAATTATGAACAAAATTAGGAATTTTGTGGTTTTCATCGGCATCACCATACGTCACCGCAGGGGTTGGCGAGCGAAGCAAGTGTGATGAGAAACAAAAATAAAATCTGCGATTGTCTTTACACGTAAAGTTGAAACAGCCTGCCAATTATCACCTTTCTAAAGATTTCTTTACAAACCTAACCTCAAATCCCAGTTGAGACGGTGTAAATGTAATTAACATTAATTAACGAAATGATTCAATGACTAGCGCACTGTACACCATCCCTCTATTGACAAGAGGATCTTCTTGTCACAAAGGCGACGT
>JAGFPH010006689.1:43188-55149 GCA_018207615.1 Philaenus spumarius
TAATATCAGTACAACAAAACAATAATATCAGTACAACAAAACAATAATATCAGTACAAAGTAACTTGTTTGCCTTATTACAAGTAATGACAAATACAACTTAAAATATTAAACTAGTAATCCCCCATGAAAAATCACAGGAATGTTAATTAGATACACATCAGAAATACATAATTTAAAAATACTATTTAAAAACAACAAACTTTATCTAGCCCTACCTAACTATATTGACGGGGATTTTTAACTCGGTATATGTGTACAATAAAATGTTAAGGATTATAAAACTGTAGGCCTATTTGTTAATTTTTTTTTATTTAGGCTTTATACATTATTATAAATTTAAAGAAAGATATAAATACTATGTTTTAAATTCTTTTTATTTCATATTGATAGATCAAATGATTTAGAAGTTATTAATATTAAAGTGAAGAAATTAATAATCAAAAACAGTATGTTTATACGTTATACAAAGATGTACGAATGTTTCCGTAGCTAAACGAATATGTATCTCTTCTTTAAATTTGTATAAACGAATCTATTGATGATAGATGTCAATCTAGTATTTTTAAAACGTATCTTAAACACGTGTCTAAGTGTTAAGTAAGAGTACAGAGTATCTTTCAATATTCTCATAAAGTGTTATAATGTATATATATTTTATATAAAACAATTTGATCAATTTTATACACAAAATAAAAACTGTACTTATATACAGTTTATAACCTCAAAGCAAATCTTATAACCTATATTAGTTCTATATCTCACATTTAAAAAAATCTACTTCACAAGAAATTATAATGATTGAAGTGGTAAACATAACCAAAGGTATAATCTACGCTAGGTTTTGTTTAAGAATTACAGATGATGGGCGATACAGCTGTTATATTTTACAAGAAATTATAACGATTGAAGTAATAAACATAACCCCAAAGTATAATCCACGCTGGGTTTGGTTAAGTATACTACAGATGATGGATAAAATCGGCTGGTATATTATATGTTACTCACGGACGTATACTCGCTTTTATAGGTGTTGATTACAAATTGATTTCAGCTGAGTGCCAGCATATCTAGACCGATCGGTTCAACACCGACTTTCACCCAATTTCAAGAGGGATGGTAGTTATCTAAATCTAGCATATCCTCTGCCCCCTCGAAGAAAACCCTCTACATATGCGAAAACAAGACACCGAAGCGTCTGGAGAGCACTCACCCGTTGTACCATTTCTTGCTATACTGAGAACAGCCTGTCCCGAAATATAGAATGGTCGCAGGCCCGCAGGATGGGTCCTAGGCCCATTATAATGCGGCCCATTATACGGTTTATTCTTCCTTTCACGTTCCACTGGGGACTTGGAGTGACATGCATCCAAGTTGCCCGGTATTCCGTACCGTATATTGCTTCATACGCTATAATTCTTTAGTACACCTTAGCGACGGTAGCTCAGTTGAACGGCGGAAAAGTCACACTACAGAGGGATCAAATGATACACGCCAAATAATCGAAGCATCGAATTAATAAAATTAACTATCAGCTGAAATAATGTAGAAATAAGGCGTCATAAGGTGTACCTTTAGTACAAAATTATCCAAAAATATAAAAATGCATAAACTGTAAAGACTTAAATTGTCTTTTATTAATAAACGTAGACAATGACAACTAAGACGAGCTTAAATCCTTAAAAGAGATGAAAGAAATAAAGAGTACAAAAGAAATTCTTTGTTGATAATCCGTATTACACAGTTGGACACGATTTTCATTTAATACGAGGAATTTTTATTGCATATTGAGACCGACTCAAAATGTGCACGAATAATTTGCACTCATACATTGCTGCAGTCTTGGTTTCCTCTGCCGAAAGCCTAGAGAAAATCAATTTCTGTCAAATGTTTCAACACATCCCCGCTTTTTTTACAGCATCAACTGACCCAAAAAGTGTCTCTTCAAGCACAGATTTAACTTTGGAGAAAATGTAAAAATCAGTTGGTGCTAAATCGGGTGAATATGGACAAGTGTAGTGATTTTCGATTAGGTCTCAAAATGCTTCATATAAAGTGCTGTGCGAGCAGAAGGATTGTTCTGGTGAAGAATGAAAGCATTTTTCCACAGTCGGTGTTTTTCTGAATCTTTTTCTTAGCTGCATCAAAACTAATTTATAATAATGATGGTTAATTTGTGGACCTTATTTAAACCCATCCTTCCAAAATTCCACCCCTGTTATCAAAAACGCAAGAACCATGACTGAATTTTGACTTGCTTTGACGAGCTGTTATTATTCTTGGAGATGACTGTGTTTTCCAGTTCATTGGCTGTTTTTTTAGTTTCAGAATCATACTGGAAGATCCAGGTTTCTATACAAATGATTACTTTTTTAAACAAGTTTGGATTTGCGTCAGGGTGTTCTAGGAATGTCAACACAACATTCCTTGCGATATTTTGGTTGCTCCGGTTTGTAAATCTTTGGAACTATCTTTGCACAAACTTTTGTCGCGTTACGATCCTCATGCCAAATTTCCCACTCTGTGTCCTTGTTTTGTTCTCATATTCAGATATTCTAACACTGAGACGCAGTCTTTTGAACAATCTGACTGATTGCTCCAACATTTTCTTCGGTTATTGAAATGCAAAACACTATCCAGCACGATCAACGTCCTTCGACATTCTCACGTCCCTCAGTTATCTTTTGTGCCCTTTAAATTGCCACTCTACGTTTATACTTAGCGTTTCCCCGGCACACTACACAAAACACAACCAAATGTCTATTCAAAATCACCTGAAAGTCACAGAGTATTGCTGCTTGTTCAGACACGTCCAATGACACCACGCATGAACTTATGTAGCGTTATTCGAGAAAATTTAATATTAACTTTACTTTCCCTCACTAAGCCACATACAGCTTGCGATCAGCTGACGTTAAGCGATAACAGACCCCTCGCAGGCATATAGTTAAGCAAGCAATAGGCATTCTGAGCTACGACAGCGTTGACTGCCTGACAGTGCTCTACACGCACGTAACTAATGTAGTTTGAAAAAACTTTTAAGCACGCAGCTCAATATTTAAAATATAATATGTAAAGTGCGAATAATCGTTTAAGCAGTTGGGAACCATCAAACCAGGTAAAGAAACCTAACTATTTTCTCTTTTGACTTAGCTTAAGGTACCTTTTGTTGCCGTTGTAGGAACACCATTTTGTTTGCTACAACTAACTTTTGTTAATTTATTTTTTGAACCTATTAGCTTTTAAATAAGTTGTCTAAATTGATTATTTTATTGTAAATTTGCCTAAATCAAATGCGTTGTTTCAGTAGATTATGACATGATTAAAAACTAGTTTAACCATCTATAACTTGTCATGTTAACTTTATAAAAAAACTTGTTAACTTGAAGCAACTTGCAACTAATAAGTTTTAATGCTTGGTCTTCTTTCCTTGTATAGTTATCACTGGTTCCAGTTACCATCAGAACTACAATGAACTATTGCATTAAATCAAAGAAATAATCACCTTTAAAAAAATTAGGCTACGTCGCATCTCCAACAACCATAAATGCCTTTAAGTGTTACCTACAGTTTTGCTACGAACTTTTCTGCGAACTATTGTTAAAGTGAAACTCTATCACAAACTAAAAGGCATTTTTTCGAAAACATGTAAAATCAATTCAATGTTATAGTATTTTTTGTAATTAGGTTATTTAGTTGTAATAAGGGTGGTGAGCTAGCTAACTTTTGTACCCCAGGCATCCAGGGCCTCACATTTAAATTAATTGTTAATATCTTTTTTACAAATATACAGTGACGTCACGACTTAAATCAATTATTTTTATTTATTTATTTATCATTAAAACATAAAGTTTGCCAACGAAAGCTTAGTTTGTTAAATCAAACTAAAATATATTATCAGCTTTTGTACTTGTATTTATATCCATAACTATGTTTTTCATTGAAAGATAAATTGTACTTCCTGTGTTGAGTACATTTTAAGTTTTGATGTTGTTGTTAATTTCAATTAATATATAAATAATGGGAGGGTTTTCATTTGTTATTTTTAATACTAAGGGTGGGTTTTAATTTAACTTCTTTAAAATAATAAGGGGATTTTCTTTTTTTTAAATTTTTTAAACAAACTCTGTACTTAATATAAGGGCGAATAAGTTTTGTTACTAAGGGTGTATAACTTTTATTAAGGGCGTATCAAACATTTTGTTGAAGTTCACCTGAAATAATGAATCTGAATTTGTAAAATGGCTAACTAAGGTATCTCAAGATCTTGTTTAAACATAAAGGTAAGAGAGTATTTAAATTTTCTATTTAGTTAGGCTAGGCATGTGCAGTCTTAGGGACCCAGTTCGCGATCTACATTTTTATTCAAAACAGACTGGCACACTTATAACCACTTTATTTATGAGGTGGAATCACAGAGTCTTCTTATTGAATAGAAATACCTCGTGTATCTAATTTTTATCGGAATTTTTGTTCTTTGTTTCTAAATATAAAGGTATGCTTTCGTTTTCAGAATCCATAATAATCAAACCATGACGTCATGCGTGACCATGACTAGGCAGCAGCTCACACCAACTCTACCAGTTTTATGAATCGAAGATTTAGGATACTTTCTTCTTTAGGGAGACATAATGCCAAAACGGCCATCAACTGTGGCTTTTGTTAAACACCTTAACTAAGATAGAGTGGTTAAAATGTTGCATAATGCTAAATTTATTGGAACGAAGTTACGGCAGGAGTTAAGAAATAGAAAATGAAATGCGTCACGAAAAAAAGTGTTATTAATTGGTTGATATGGCATGACAAATATAAAATACAAGTAACGAAAAAGTATTACCAAATTGGTTGCTACGGCAATGAATGTAAATACATTCAAGAAACATGTGTTTTTTTTAATCAATTTAAATTAAGAGACGATCGGCTCCATCCGACGTAGTTCAGATATTATCGTCAAGCGCTGAAATACATTCAATAAACATAAAATGTTCGTTCATCAGTCTAGGCCTAACCTAAAATTATTGTGTACAGCCTATATTTAATTTATTTTATCTGCCTTAACGGCAACACACACACAATAATTTTAGGTTATGCCTAGACTGATAAAAGAAGATTTTATGTTCATTGAATGTATTTACAATGAATGGACATTTAACTGTGTTTACCATTTAGCTTTGATGTTATAATTAATTCTACACCTTTATTATAAGAACATCAAACGTATGGAAACAGTAAACATTTCTATAAAAAACAATCTAATAATAAACGGCAATTGAAAGATTAAAATTATGTGTTTATGTTGCCATTAAGGCTGGTAAAAGAATTGAAGAAAAGGCGCGATGAACTTCGTTCCTAACGTGGGTCCCGCGACCGCACACATTTACTTTTTATTTCTTAAAACAATTTACTGTTTGTATTTTAATTCATAAACGAAACAGAAGCACTTTAGAAACATGTCGTTAGAGGTTATGATTGTGATCAAAATGTTGTTTAAAGCGATGAAAATTATTTTGTTTAATTACTGAAACTAGAGGTGCTCCTTAATAATGCCGCCCTTAAAAGATTTAAGTTTATGGAATTAAAATTTTAATCAACCTTGACAGTACACAGTCGTGGGCATTAATTTACTCAAAATTAATCACTTTATAATTCGTTTTTTTTTTAGAAAGTTATACTCCCACAGCTGGCAGTCAAAGTAATTTCAATTTGCATTTCTCATTACTCTATTTTTATGTTTGCTTGACGTCTCTTCTTACGCAAGTAAGGCAGGTTTCACACTGAAGGAGACAAAAGACAAGGAGGCAAACAGTTTGATGCGAGGTGACAGCTGACGCCAGCTGTTATCTCGCAACAGACTTCAAATCTGTCTACAACAAACCCAATTTTTCAGGTTTCAAATTGTGTTCAATTGATAAGGATGATATTATTCTGTGGGTTATTTTTTTTTATATTACAAGAGGAAGAGAACGAAAATTATCGCAATTATTTGGAAGATCCATGGAATAGGAAAAGGGATCTAAAAGGTTTTATAAAAGAATTTAAAACTGAGGAAAAAAGATTTTAAAACTTTACTATAATGAGCGTTTCCAGCTTAGATTATCTATTGGAGAAACTGGAGAAAGTTTGGAGAAAATGTCAACAAATTTTAGAAAACCCATACCACCAGAACAAATGCTTATCTTAACTTTGCGGTAAAAAAATAATTGAATATGTTAATAAATTAAGATTAATTTTAAATTTATTTTACATTATTTAAAAAACACAAAACAAATGTTATAACTGACGCATAAAACGAACTGAAGTTACGTTGTAAGCATATTTTAGAAATTCATTGATACCAATCTATTAAATCTAAATGTATTGAATTGGACATAGATAAAAACTGTGAATTTTTCTCTTTAAAACCATATACTATACATTTTAGGGATATATCGAAGACTGTAAGAATCGATTCTAAACAGGCTTGCTTATTGGCCAAATCTATGACCAATTACAAGCTTTCACCATAAATCCTGTAGAACAGCTGTTTTCAAAGTAACATGTGATTTGAAGACACCATTTTTAAGATAATCGTCTGCTGAATTCAATGCTGTTACGATCCTCTTCATAAATTACTTCTGTGAAGAGTTGCAGACCGTTGAAAATGAGACAAAATCTTGACAGTATACGGGGTTCATTGATGCGTGAATCACAGCTGATTTGCGTACTAAAATTTTGAAACGGTGATTACGTATGTAAATATACGTTTTACGATAAAGTTGTAAATACAAAAATTATAATTTAAATTCATTACCTTTCCAACGGTACCGGTTTTATTACGATTGGATGATTTTAAGTGTATTAAATAATCGAATATGCAAATACACTATATGCAAATTGACGCTATTGTTCGAGCGGGTTGCATTTGCCCCCGAGAGACTGCAGTCTGCCACTTTAAGGTAACATTGTCATAAAACATTTAAAACTGAAGTGTTGGATGCCATCGTTACAAATTACATTTAACCGTGCTTGGTAAAGGGCAAGTGTTAGAGAAACTATATGCGGATGCTGGAAGTAACTGGACCTAAACAAAGGTTCAATGAAAGAGTTTTAGATGATAAGAAAGCAGCTTTAGAATGTACAAAAGAGGAAAAGGAAAGAGAAAGATATCAAAAAAGAAAAAAAAGGAACAAGAAGAAAACAGTTGAGTACGGTGCTGAAATGTTGTATTGTGATCGACATGACTTACTTTGCAGCCTAATAACGCCAAGGGAGAAGAGTACAGCGCATGTAAACAAAACGTCAGTAACTAGGTTCGAACCTACGCAACTATGTTAGAAATTCCCACTTTATCAGACGACTAGCACCTTTAACCTCTTGAACATTCCCTGTCGTTTCCATACTTTATGTACCACCCTGTAAGTCATTATATATTTGATAAACACTTGTTTTGTTGGAACAACGTCGAAAGCTGTAATCCTAATCTAATGCACCGCAAGGAGCAACGAAAGAAGAACAATCGCAATCTGTCAGTTGGACAAATGACTCCCTGACAGACCCTATCTCACCTTGAAATCCCCTTTTCCCAATTTGATACACAAAGACAAAGGGTAGAATCGAATTCTGTTTTGGCAATTTGCTACTGTACAAAATTACCAACACCACAAAGACGGTTATTTGATCTTACGAAGCACAAAGCTACGGCTCTAGGTGATACTAGATTAAATTATCTCTGATGATAAATTACCTACCTAAGGTATAGGAAAGACGTCTGGACAAATAGCTCTTCGGAATAAGGCACTGCTGTACCTCTTCATAACAAAGATATTTACCCTAAACAAGTTTACCGTTAGTATTTATATGTCAAATTTACTTATAACTTACCACAACGAAACAATTCCCAAAAAGACAAATATTCCAAATTTAAAAAAATCCAGTTCCCAAAAAGAAAAATATTCCAACTATCAAAAAGGATCACTATTCTTACAAACTTGTAAATATTCCATTCTCAAAAAGAATAATTTACCAATAATTCTCAACCCTCTGAGGGGGGGGGAGTAGTGTTAAAACCCTCTGAGGATGATGACCATGTCATCGAAATGTACATAAGTAAGGTGTTAAACATAACTTACAATTTAGTTGTTTAGTTATTGTTTTTCTTCCTTGTTTTGTGGTTCGGGGTTTTTATTTAAATCAGTGGAATATTCAAATAGAAAAATATTTTACTAAAAGAAAATAATGCCAATCTAAAAAAAAAACTAATATTCCGATTCTCTAAAAATAATATCTTAATCTCAAATTGAAAAATATCCATCTATCTATACTTCTATACTAATATTAGAAAGAGGTAAAACTTGTTTGTTTTTTTGTTAGTTTGTTTGTACATATGTAGGGAGTAATCTCTGGAACTACTGAACCGATTGAAAAAATAGTTTTACTAATAAAAAGCACACAATCCCTGAGTAACATAGGCTATAATTTATTTTAATAAAAACATTTTTTATTTCAATATTTGTAAATTTAGTAGGAAAAAATTCTTTAGTTACGCCTAGACTGATAATTACTATATCAACCAATTAAATAAAATAACAGATAAAACAGCTGTTTGCTCTAATATTTCTATAAACACCTAATTTCACACTTTGAAGCAACTATTTGTATTTCTGACTTTTAGGTTAGGTTTTTATTAATGAACTAACCTAAAAGTCAGAAATACAAATAGTTGCTTCAAAGTGTGAACCTACCTGGTTTTTTAACTTTATTATAACTGCTGTTATAAAATATGCGAAATAATTTGATTTGAACATTAAACATTATTTACCACCTTAGCTTTGGGGTTATTATTAATCCTACACCTTTATTATAAAGAAAACATAATATGATTATGTGTAGAGAAGGTTCCAATGGGGTTGGCGTGCGGGCACGCAGGGGTTTCCCCTAGTATTTTATAAAGAGGTACACAAAATTTGTTTGTTTGTTTGTATATACGGGATAATCTCTGGAACTACTGAACCGATTGAAAAAATAGTTTTACTAATAAAAAGCTATACTATCCCTGAGTAACATAGGGTAGAATTAATTTTGATTTAAGAGTTGAAACAGGTAAAATATTACCACAGCAATAAACTGAACTGAATAAAATAACAGATAAAACAGATGTTTGCTCCAATATCTCAACAGATGATTTCAAACTTTGAAGCAATTATTTTGTATTTCTATATTTTTGTTTAGGTTTTTATTAAAGTGTAGGACCTGAGCCTAGCTGGTTCTTTTAACCTTTATTTCAACTGCTGTTATAAAACATACGAAATAATTTGATTTGAACATTTAACATTATTCACCATCTTAGTTTTGGGGTTATTATTAATCCTACAGCTTTGTTACAAAGAAAACACAAATGATTATGTGTATAGAAGGTTCCAGGGAGGTTGGCGTGCGCAGCACGCATGGGCTTCCCCTAATGTATTATAAAAATTAATGTTTCTTTGTCCTTTATAGGCTCATAAACTATTTACCCGGTTTCACAAAAAATTTCACATATTGCCCATATTAATAAATAGGCAGAAATACGTTGGGTGTAATGGGGTTAATGCACAAAGGACGCCGATAGCTATCGGATATCACCTGCCTATCTCGATAGGTATCGAAGCAACCGCTGATTTCTCCTATCTGGTTTTATCTATCCCCGGCGTTTTACCAGTAGACAGTTGCTAATAGGACTGTGCATATGCGACGCGTGTGTTTAATTGAATTTAAAAGACTTATTTAACACGATATGGTAAATGAGAAAAGATATTCTAAAATTGATTTTAAATGCGTTTTGGGTTTAAAAACATTTTGATATGTAACTCCACACAGTGGCGTTTTTAGGGGAGGTGGGGGGGCTTTAGGGGCCGCAGCCCAGGGCGGAAAATGTTTGGAGGCGGCAAATTTGAATGAATAAAAAAGTACTTTTATTTAACTCAATACACAGCCTCTTGTAATTGTGACAAAGAAAACCTGGCATGAAGAAAACAGTAAGATATGTCTTACTTTGTATAATAGCGATTTGCCAGGGTCGGAAGAATTCGTGAATGCGAGTTTACATTTTGTTTGATTTTTGACAGAATTGAAAAAAGATGAACGACCAAAAACAATTCTTAACTGTATAAAGTGTTGCATGATAGCCAACTCCAAGACATAGGCCTATATCCTTATGTTAACATTGCATTAAAAATTGTTTTTGTCAATACTAAGTATTGCCTCTAACTGTTCAGCGGAACGATCCTTCTCCTTTCTGAGAAGATTACAATGACTGAATCACGTTTAAGGGATATAGCAGTTTTAACTATTGAATAAGAAATTTAAAAAAAAAACATTTTTATTCTGATGATATTACAGATTTTTTTTCATACACTAAATCTCAAAGAAATATATTTTAGTTGACCTATACTTAACAATCTTTACCACCAAAATGTTTATTATAATTCATCATTATCATTATCAATTATAAGAGTTAAACTCTTGATGTTATGAGTATTTCTTCAGATGACATTATTAATATAACTTACACATTTATTGCACCATCGAACTAATTATGTTTTCTTTTAGTGAGGTTTTTTGGCATCTCAGTGTAATAATGTTTTATAAAACTGACAATAAATAAAATACAAACAATATAAATATGTATACTAAATTGGTTTACATTTATTTCGTTAATTTCTCATGTTTAGGGTTATCACGTTTTGTTGGAGATTGGGTATTGAGGATATCGAGGTTTCGTTTATACACATGATAAAAACGATGTTTGCCAAAAATGTGTGTGCGTGTGTTCAAGTTATGGCAATATAAAAATAATACAATAGAAGTGTAAAATAAAATAGGAAGAAAGTAGCTAGTGATGGGCATAGCAGAAAGATGTTTCTTGTCCCAAAGGGCCAAACAAGGTTTGAGGGGCTAAACCTCGTCGACTACAAAGGAGGACTTCTGAGAGAGTGCTTTGTGTTACAATAACCCTAAATCTAAGGTAATCGTGGGACAAGATACGCATAAGGAATTTTTACATCTGACAAGATAAAAAATGATTATACCTTACTCACGTAAAAATTAACTTGACAACATATAAACATTATCCTAGATTCAGATTAATTTTTACCCTCGGTAAATGATATTGTTTACACTTGTCATATGTAGAAACTCCTTATGTGTATTATTTCACGATAACCCCTGGGTTTAGGGTAATTTTTACCTAAAACATTACTCAGTGTAGGGGCGGCAGTTTGCCCTAAGCGGCATTAGTGTAAATCCGCCTCTGACTCCACAGTAAAGTTTGATCAAAACTAAGATAGAGCCTGTGGCACAAGAACAGGCAAGACGAATTTATAACGGTTTCGTTACCCTTACGGATTTCTCAAATTAGTGGTATTAACCAAACAAATCTACAACATACAGTTAAGCAACAGAAGTTAATTCGAACTACAGAACAATTTTACTGAATGATAATATGTCCTGTCAGTAAATTATTACTCAACACTTGACGGGCTTTTAATCTTAGTGTTTTTTTTGACAGTTTATAAATAGAAATAGACCAGAATGCAATCCACTTTCACTTTTCTCAGTGGGAGACATTTCTTCGCGGAGTTGGCAAACACCTCGGCTCTATAAATACGATTCACACTTGTATACAACATTTTGCACTGTGTAATTTGACAAACAACACCTCTGCATGTTTACATGTATCATCAGTTAGACCTTGAACTTGTTTAGGTTCTACACGTGTCAATTAGAACGTAAATTAGATGTACATAGGTTGTTTCCAAAGTTCTGGGAATATAGCTATAATTTTTATTATTTTGTTAATTTTCATCAATATTACAATGTAGTTTTCAACATAATCTCCATTTAACTTAATACATTTATCCCAACGATAAACTAATTTTTTTTAAGCCATCCTCAAAGAACCTTTTCGGTGTCTCCTCAATCCACCTGTTTATGGCACGTTTTACGT
>JAGFPH010006689.1:60684-75296 GCA_018207615.1 Philaenus spumarius
GGTTGAAACAATCCTTAAAACTATAAATATTAATTGTTATGCTTTCCATAAAGGTAGAGAGCTGAAATTTTTTACATTTATTTCTTACAAGTTACATAGAAAAAAAAACATATTTGCATTTTGTCGCGAGCTGCTAAGGGGTGAAAATCTAGTAACAACTCCTAAAAAAAAATATATTAATTGTTATACTTTCCTTAAAGCTGGAGATTAGAAAACTTTTACAAATATTTCTTATAAGATGCATAAAAAAGTAAACCAGAATTGCATTTTGTCACGTGCTGCTAAGGGGTGAAAATGTGATAACAACCCCTAAAATAATAAAAATGTATTGTTATATTTTCCTTACAGCTGGATACCTTAATTTGTGTACATTTATATCTTACAAGATACGATATAGAAAAAGTAAACTAAGGTAGTAGGCCAGTCGGTAGAGGTAAATTTAGACCAAAAGTTCCAGTAATTTGCCATACGGCTGAATTTTTTTTTATAAGTACATTAAAGTATGTAGATTAACATTAAAAAAGGTTTACCAGTCTATCGATTTCCCAAAGTCGAAAAAAGAATCGATTATCATTTTTTTTCGATTATCCTTAATATTTCGAGCTGGGATGAAGATAGAGGAAAATAAAAAATACCATCGTGTAGGGGAGGTATTTTTCAACAAAAAAGGTTGTATGTATTTATTTCGTCCGAGCAATGGTTTGTCTGGAAAAAATTCGATAATGCAGGTATGTATTTTGCAGCAGGGGAAATCACTAAAAGGGGACATCTTATTCGTATATGAAGCGTTTTCTCATTCTAAATCGGCCGAATTTTAATATATCGAATTGAAACTTGACATAGGAGTTAAAATATATATGTTAAACATTTATGCTGAGTCTCAGCTTGTTATCTTGAAAAGTACCCCATCTAGAGCCACTTGACTTATTAATGGGTTTCTCGATTTTAGGAGTACCGGACCCATCAATTAATTTTAAACAGCTCCAGTTTAGAAAATTTTCAAAATATCAACCTGAAAGTTTTTTTACAAGTTAAATATATAGATTCAAACAAGATCAAGGAGCATAAACCTTTTTTATTATTTACTTTTCAAAGCACAAGTAACTTAAAAAAGTATAATTTTAGACCTTTTTAGATTTTTCATCAAAACGCTTGAGTTAATCGGCTGCAGATTAGTCAATTTTTTAAATATAGTTTTTAAAATAAGTATAGCAAAAAACAATTGTGTTTTTAACTTCTGTACCAATTTTTAAATCGATATGTTCAAAAATGTCGAAAATAGAGTCGTTGAATCCAAAGGTGTTATAGTTAAAACGAGAATGGTAAAACAGAAGACCTTTTTCAAGCGCCTCGTTTTAAAAAATAACATGAAAAAAATCGTTCGTACTTACTAAGAATATTTATACTGGTGTACTCAACTTGTAAAACAAATTTGATGTTAATATTCCAAAAATTGACGAAACTGGAATAGATTGAAATTAGTTCGTGAGTCCGGTACTCCTAAAATCGATAATCGAAATCGACTCCTAGATCGGGTCATTTTGAAGATAACAAGCTGAGACTAAGCATAAATGTTTAAAATATATATTTTAACTCCTAGGTCAAGTTTCAATTCGATATATTAAAATTCGGCCGATTTAGAATGAGCCAACGCTTTATATATGAAAAAGATGTCCCCTTTTAGTGATTTCCCCGGCTGCAAAATACATACCTGCATTATCGAATTTTTTCCAGACAAACCATTGCTCGGACGAAATAAATACATATGACTTTTTTTGTTGAAAAATACCTCCCCTACACGGTGGTATTTTTTTATTTTCCTCTATCTTCATCCCTGCTCGAAATATTAAGGATAATCGAGAAAAAAATGATAATCGATTTTTTTTCGACTTTGGGAAATCGATAGACTGGTAAACCTTTTTTTTATATTAATCTACATACTTTAATGTACGTATAAAAAAAAATTCAGCCGTATTGCAAATTACTGGTAGTTGTAACCTATACCGACTGGGCTATAGACGAAAAGATGCGCTTCGAAACATGAAAACGTTGATAGATTTAGACGACACTCACTAAGCGGCCAATTTTTGTGCCAGGAAACTCAGATCTTATGTCAAATTTAAAACACAATTATTGTACCCGATATTCATTTCATTACTTTTTCTTCTTTTGTGGGCGAAGCCTTGGGTACCTAATAGTATTAAATAAAGGAAAGCCAAGCTCTCACGCCAAGCCGAACTTTTTTTACTCATCTATCTGTATATATGATATAATTAGTATCTTAAAACATTTGATTAAAATAAAACACTAGCGTGAATCTGTGATTTTCTCTATACTTACATCAACGCGAAAAGATTTAAATTATAAAATCGAAAACTCACTCACTCACTGACTGATCACAGTATCTCAAAAACCATACTACCTAGGAACTTGAAATTTGGTACACATATTTCTCATCGGAACTAGAGGCGCACTAAGAAAGGATTTAAAATATTTGGCCTGTAAAGGTTGAAACAACCACTAAAACAATAAATATTGTTTGTTATATATCTCAAAAACCCTACGCTCTAGGAACGTGACATTTGGTACACTTAATTATCATAAGGGCTAGAGGCGCAATAAGAAAGGATGTTTAAATAATTGGCCTGTAAGGGTTGAAACAACCCTCAAAAATATACATTTTTTTATACATCTCAAAAGCCCTACCTCCTAGGAACAAGAAATTTGGTACACATATTGCTATATTCGAGTAAAATTTCGCACTACCCAAAACAGAGGGCAATTCAGAGCGAAAAACAACGCGAGAGGGACGAGCCGCCTTCAGTTCTGGTTTCGCAGCCAACATGATTGATTGATTCATCCCTCGCGCAACTATGGGGACCACGTTTACACTGAGCGAAACTCGATGAGCGAAATTATTTGATGGGCGGACAAAAACCGACTGAACTCCGGCTCGCAGCGAGGGCCCTCATCACGCAATTACTCAGTAGTGGGGGAGCGCCTAGTGTAAACACAGCTTTATATAAACCTATCGGGGAAAAATCTGTTGTGTGTGAGGAATAATCAATTGATTCCAAATTTGCCAAATTGGTTGATATGGTAGTGAATGCAAGTGCATTTGACAAACGTGTGTTGGTTCAGTATATAGGCCTAACCTAAAATTGTGTTGTTAACCTTTTGATCCAAATCGCCAACGAGTATCTACGGTATAATATGTAACAACAGATGTTTGAAATAACGAAAAAACTGTCGATTGTGGAGTATAATTAACTGATTTTGCTTAGTTGGCTGCTAAGCTAATGGATTATGCCTTCAAGAAACGTGAATTGGTTCAGAGTAGGCCTAACCTAAAATTGTATTGTTAACTTTTGATCTGAACCAGTTGTTTTGTCTGTTATAGGATGGGAGTGAACGACCGCATTATCGACATTCTTAAGTTTTAAAATCAAATTTTTTCAAAATCTTTGTTAGTGAGTGCCTTATACAGTTAAAACTATTTAACGTGAATTGTCCGCAATTTGAATAATAATGTTGTTTTATTAAATTTTACCTACACAATCGTGTTTAACAAGGATTATTGAACAAAAAGAGCCGATAAATCCTTGTAGAATAAAGCGATTTAGATTTAGTTGAAGAAGGTCCTGGAGGATATCAAGTTATAGGATCCTGATTTATCTCCACTTCCCCTTAGTTTGACACTTCCTGTGCGAGGACTTTCCCGCAGGAAAAAGGAAGGACACATCCGAGGAAATAGAGGGAGTACTGTATAAAATAATACTTTCTTATGCTTCTCTAATGTTATTTGTCTTATTTCCAACCTTGATACATCAAACTGGTTCCATTTACTGCTTCTTATATTAGCAGGTGTAACTAACAGGCTAAATATTGAGCCTTACCATTACTAACATTTAAAAAAAATATTTCTTATCCGAGTTTCTGCCAAAAAATACATAGTAGTACATTGGCGCCCATACCTATGGGCAGAGGGGGGCCGCGGCCTCCATAGCTCCCAGAGAAAGGAAAATGTGTATATTATTAATTATAGTCAGGCATTTTTCTTTTAAGAGATTAGCACTAAAATATGTTTTAAATGTTATGTGTTGTTTGATTTTACATTATACTTTCTGGGGGAAGCCAAAAATTTCCCTACAGCCCTTTTACCGAAGGAAGGGAGGGTACTCCTTAATCCCCATACCTAGGTCTAGCCCCTCTAGAAAATATCATATGGGCGCCCTAGTAGTATACAGAGTGTCTTTTTTAAATGGCCCACCATTGGTATCTTCACAATTGGTAAATTTAACAGCAAACTTTAAATGGGAACCTTTTCTTGTTTTTGAAAAATAAAAAAATACGTAGTTAAAATATTTGTAAATTGCCGACATTTTCCAATATGGCGGTCAATTTTCAAATTTCTTATGGAACGTTCTATATTTTAAGATGATGTTGGATTTTAAAAGTTATCTTACGACTTTGTTGTTCTTTGTGTGTGATTTTTATATAATATATATATATATATAAATATATATATACGACTAACCGTTTAAAAGCTAGAGGGGTTTCGTTTAAAAACTCCCCAACTGATCGATCAGAAGATATTTTTGTATGGAAACGTTTTGAACCAATGAAAACGCTCTTAACAAAACAACAAACCATTGTTTATACAAGCAAATAACTTTTAAAAATCAACAAATATAACAATGAACAACTTCATTTTTTCATGTGTGCCAAATTTGAAGTTTTGTCACTTAATCCCCCGGTATTATGGTTTTAAAAAATTACAAAAATCATATTTGTTGACTTTAAAAAGTTTTTTGTTTTTCTAAACAACGTTTTATTAGTGTTAAGAGCGTTTTCATTGGTTCAAAACGTTTCCATACAAAAAATATTTTCCGCTCAGTCGTTAAAATGTTTTAAAAACTTTATACTCCTCTAACTTTTAAATGGTTAGTCGTATCAAAAACAAAAAAAAAAAAAACACCAAGAGCAAAAGAAGTCTTAAAATAACTTGCAAAATGCAAAATCATCATAAAATAAAATAAATTCGAAAATTGACTGCCATATTGGAAAATGGCGGCCATTTATAAATATTTTAACTATATTTTAAGGTGACACGTAAAATTACAAAGCCTTCTTAATGATTTAAAACTATTTACCTGATTATTCATTTACACGTAGAATTAGAAACACGAGATTACGATCGCATGTTTTAACCATCTCCCGGCTTACGATTAAAGCCAATTGCGGCGCTACTAGCCAACCTATAAAAGTGGTCTCGTTCACTCACTCTAGCACAGAGCCTTGGATGGTGTTCAGAAAAAGTGAATAGTGGGTGATTAGGAGACGCCGACATTTATGTTTTTCATTCCAGTAATGTTCGTTTCTCCCTGCGCCACAATGATGGTCACAGACTGAGTTGTTTTACTTGCATCGATTTTATTAAAATTACACTAAACACTCAGTTTTCCAAGGTTTCAACTGTAACAGACTGGACAAGTGACTTTAACTACTGCGTCATTCTACTCCCCATTTTTTAATCAAATGGTACAGATATTATATGTTATGTTACGCGACTAGAATATTTCGACCAAATCTTTCTAAGTGAATTTTAAACATGATAAGTATAACCAAATATTTCTAAGTAGAATTTAAACATGATCATTCTAACTAAATCTTTCTAAGTGAATCGTAAATATGATCATTCTAAAAAAAAAACTTCAAGTGAATTTCAAACATGATCATTTTAACCATATCTTTTAAGTAAAATTTAAACATGATCATTTTAACCAAATCTTTCTAAGTGAATTTTAAACACGATCATTCTAACCAAAACCTTTAAGTGAATTTTAAGCATGATTATTCTAACCAAATATTTTAAAGTAAAATTTAAACACGATCATTCTAACCAAATCCTTCTATCATATTTCATGATATCTTTCTAATTTTATTTATTCTTTTATTTGCGAATATTTAAGTTTATCTCGGCATTTCAACCATATTCTAACTGTATCTAGCCCAGATAATCATCGTAGTAATTCGACAGAACCTTTCCAACGTGCATTAGAACTTCTCGATCAGCTAAGCATTCGACAGTGTTTATATTTCGTAACATTATTCAGATTAATGTAAAACATGCAAGTACCATGATTGTTCGCTTTGGAACAGTAACACTCGTACTCGTAGTATAAGCTATTATCACCCCTTACTTTTTGAGGTTATGAATATTAAATGTGAGGTAAGGCTAGACTGAACGTATACGCCTTAATATCGTTGTACGTGATACGGTTAACCTACCCTCTCCGGCAATAATAATGCTATCTAAGGGCATAACTGTATCCCTTACAGGATATATCACAGACCAATGTCAACCGGAATGAGAAAGATCTTGGAAATATTCCAACATTTATATAGTTAGTCAATTTCTAATAATTCACCAACTATTATTATTTCACTGAATTTAATGGGTTTTATTAATGGGTTGATAATGTAACAAAAAACAAAACAAAATTTTGAACTGAAATAGCTAAGATAGCGGCATGGTGTTTCAATATGACATGGTTCAAATGATATTCTCAAATCGGGATTTTAACTTTAATTTTACGTTTTATTTAATTCTCTTACCATGACGTTAAAAATAAAGGTTTAATCACTAGTCTTTTTTTTATTAGAGAATGCACTAGGGATGCCTGGATCATAACAAGACAAAGCCAGAAGGGCTTGATATCAAGGGTTTAAATATAATTATTGATTATTATAAATTTTAATTTTCTTGAAACAATTAATTTTGTTAACTTCCCTTCAAATTCAAGCTGAAAATCTATAAAATCAGTATTAGTCGAATTAGGCACATCATAATTTAAGGGGATTCCATCAATTGTCCTTCATTCACTTGAGAGACATTTTCAACATATTTGTCAATGACTAAATTTATCTCGCGACGATGTTTATAGTACCTCTGCACATGGGCGCCCATATGCCTATGGGCAGAGAGAGTCCACGGCCCCCTCCCCAGCCCCCAGGGAAAGGAAAATATGTATATTATTAACTATAGTCAGGTATTTTTCTTTAAAGAGATTAGTACTAAAATATGTTTTAAATGTTATTTGCCGTTTGATCTTACATATACTTAATTTATTTTTTACAAGAGTTCAAGCATAAGCTGATGGGTCACTACTTGGTGCGGCCTCTATGAGTGTTTTAGGTCTTTGTGTATTCACTGACGGTGTAAAGGTACAGACTCAATGCTGTGTGGGTTAATATTTCACCTGAACAGCCTAATTGGCTTCCAAAATTTTAAAAGTTTTCTTGGGGAGGTCAAAAATATCCTGAACTCCTGAGGAGAGGGTGCTCCTTAACCCGTTCACTGCTACGCAAATTTGGTATTTCCTATGCTAGGAGCTGACCTTTTACTTTTTATATGTATAGTCTAAATATGAGTAGAAATTACTTTATTTTTGAACCTTTCTACGTAATAATCACTAATATTTTTAAAGCGGACGCACGTGTGCGTCCATAGCACATAGGCTTAAAATTGGCGTGCGAAAATACTCCCAATTCGGGGGTTGGAAGCACGCAATACATTATGTATTGAAAATACTCCCAATATGGGCTTCTCATAGTGTTCAGTGTCAAACTCACATGTGCGTCCTTAGCAGTGAACGTGTTAAGCCACATACCCCGGTATAGCAACCCCCCCCCCCCCCTCCGGGACCAAATATATGGCAACCAAGAAAATATCATATGGGCATTTATCATGCCTCTGCATATAACTCTGACGTCTTATGGCTGATCTTCTTTTTCAAGGCATTTAAAATTATTTAATAATTGTAACAATAATCGCATAATTTACTAAATAGTGTGTGAATGAGGATTTTTTCTAAGATTTTTATTGTTTAGCTTACGGGAAGATCTAAATTAAAAAAAGAAATTGAAATAACGAAAACCGAAATACTTTAAAAAATTAGTTGTAAAACAAGACTAAAGATATTTTTTTTTTAAACGAATACATGTTCCTCTCAAGAAGTTCCAATATATCAGAAATAAACTGCTCCAAACCAACTACGCAAACATACGGAAATTTCAAATACATTGTGTAAAATATTCACACTAAATTGCAATGAAAACAGGCAGTGAAAAGAATCGGCTATTCTTGGTTCCACATTCACCTGTCAGTAAGGAGCGCCCGTAAGTAATAGAAATCATATGGCAGTCAATGCGCTATTAGCCACCACATTTATGGCGGTTGTGTGAAACTTTCAAATCTAAATTACCTAAAAATCGTAAAATTTAACAAAAATATCAAGACACATTTTTTGTAGCCTTTTTAATTCCCTATCGGATGGTGTAACTGTCAAACTTGTTCAACCCGGCACCCTATACCAACATAATAAACACAAAAATATTGTATATACATAATATGTTGACAGTTACACCATCTGATAGGGAATCAAAAGAGCTACAAAAAAGGTGTCTTGACATTTTTATTTTAAAATGTACGGTTTTAGGGTAATTTAGGTTTACAATTATCAAACAGTCACCATTTATAAACGCGTGGTTGGATACAATCGCTTGTTTTCCTTAACATAAGTCATTGTTAGGTTAAACTTCATGCCAAGTTTGAACTCAATCGGTCAAATATTTCTCTAGGTATGAATTATTTTGTAAAAAAAAAAAATGGCGGAAACCTGGAAAACGAAGCGTTTCCGGACCTATGTTCATATGACCAACGTTTAGCTGTACAATCAGTTCCTAAAGTATTATCGTTCCTCCTGAAACACCATGTATATCTAAAGGGTTGATGTAGAAAATACAGAAAATTTTCAAATAATTTAAAAGCAAGTTTGGGGCTAAAAAAATCAAAATCTAAAATCTAATCACGGGTCTTTAAAAACAATTATTTCTTTAATTTAATTAAATATCTTGAAAAACTTTATATTTTGTATTATTGGTACAATAATTAGCTATTTGCTTTAATAGTCCCATCAACAGCTGATTACATACTTTGAAATCATTAACCTTCTAACTTTTAGGTTAGGTTTGAGTTTAGAAGTAAGCATAAAACATCTGGTGTGCACATCACACAACTTTCCTTACCAAAATAGATGCTGTATCAATTACCAAATTTTTCGAGCGAGAGATTGATGATACCATTTTCGAGTTAATAGGAGTATCCGTTTCGAAGAAAGCGGTACTAACTTCAAAACGGTTAATCCCACGGACCTGATTTTGGTCTCAATCGATTTCTCACCCCCAAAAATGTCAAGGTCGATACCAAACACGGCTAGTTTAAAAAAAGTCATTTTTGCCCCCAAAAAGGGCGTTTTTGGGGTCAATTTTTGAAAAAATGGAAAAAGTTGAGTGGGGTATCTTTTTTGACATTCTTTTGGACGCTGAATCGAATGAGACCATTTTCAAGTCGATAGGACCAGCCATTTCGGAGATACAAACAAAATAACTTGCGTTTTTGTAATAACTTTTTTCAACGAATTTTTAAGGGTATATAGCGTACATAGCGTGTTAAGGGGGTCTGAGTAGAGTATGTTAGCAAAGTTTAATCAAAATCGTTAGAGGGGTTTTGGAGTAAATACCAAAAATGTGCTAAAAACTGGTCCCACGGTAAGACACCACCTCCGATTTGCTTCAAATTTACATGGGTTTAATTGTTTACGTGTTTGAAGATATCCTGTAAATTTCAGTTCGATCCGTCCAGCCGTTTGCCCTGTGCACTCCGGACACACACACACACACACACACACACACACACACACACAGACACACAGACAGACCAATTGCCAAAAATGCATTTTTTGGACTCAGGGGGCCTTGAAACGTAAAGATATTATGAAAACTCGACATCGAATTTTTGGGTCGATCGCAATACTTACCTTACCTAGTATAGGGTAAGGAAAGTAAAAACGCTGTTTTTTTTAATCTTTTTGCTCAGACAAAAGTTAGAGCGTGGAGAGGGAATATTTAATACATTTACATTTATTAACATAGGAATCAAATTAACAGATAAGAATTAGTTAATGTAATATAACAGCTGATTTCACCCACCATCTGTAATTCTTAAACAAAACCCAGCGTAGATTTATATTTTGGGATTATGTTTACAACTTCAATCATTAAAATGTCTTGTGAACTTGATTTTCATAAATATTAGTTATTCAACTAATGTAGGTTTCTAAACGTTATAAGATTTGCTTTGAGGTCATAAACTGTATATAAATACAACCTTTTATCATCAATGTATTCGTTTATCCATATTTAAAGAAGAGATGCCTATTGTTTAGCTTCGGAAACATTCGTACATCTTCGTATAACATATTTGATTATTCATTTCTTTACTATAATATTAATAACTTCTAAATCATTTGATCTATCAAGATGAAATGAAAAGTAACTAAAAGATAATATTTTTACCTTTCTTTAAATACGTAATAACGGATATAAATAAACAATTGTAACAAATAGGCCTACATTTTTATAATCCTTATAATTGTACACATTTACCGAGTTTAAAAATCCCCGTAGTCATAGAATTTATCACTTCCAATCTGATTAAGCACACCCAATTTATTATAATTTTTAACTTCCTTTACATCATAAACGTAAATATTTTAATGAATAATTAAAAGTTATTTACCCTGAGATGTGATTGATCCCACACCTATATTAAAAAGAAATTTGAAACATGTTGATGTAGTAAGGGGTTTGGCGTGCGAAGCAATCTTAGTGTTATGTAATGTAAACCGAACAGGAAAACACACAGTGTTATGTACTGGAAAACATTTTAGAATAATAACATATTATTTGAAAGTATAATGTGATTGTTATTTTTATCTACTTTTGTGGGATACTTTGAAGTTTAGATTAGGTCGGTATGTAAAGCATACACCATAATACGCCAAGCTATATACTTCTACAGAGAACACGTGATATAACTCACTTAACTTTATAGAATATGTTCTCTGTAAAACAGGTAATGGGTAGAATAAAATGATTGCCATGCACCTTAAAACCAGCTATGTATCACGAATTTGTTAGTGTGTAAGTTTTCATTTAGATTCAATTTACATTTTCAGTTTTTAGCGTTCCATCATGTAAATTATTGCTTGTTTGTTGTATCTACAAGGAATACAGAGGGTCCGAAAAGTTATGGATCACTCTAATAAGTTAGAAGTAACAACGAAATATAAAAATTTGAAACATTAGGGATGTTTAGGACACTTAAACTACAATTTTAAAAAAATGGGTAGTGTACTTGATTGTGACAACTCTTTTAAATGTCTTATTTATATGGGGGGGGGATAGTTTAAAGATTTTTTTAAGCCCTTACCATAAACGTGATTAAAATTGCACACTTTATTTCGTTATTTCTAACGTTTATTTTAGAAATATATTGACGTAACAAAAATGATGAATTTTTAGCGTACCTTCCTTTTGGTAAAATCAAATTCAAACGTTTTATTAGAGATATACAATATTTAGCACAAAACAAAATGGCAGATAGAATGCAATACTGAAGTCCGCTGATATACGAGGTGATGAATGAGCAATGAAAATTAAACAACGAATTGGCTGAAACAGCTACCAAAAGTACTATCATATGTTTAAAAAATATTGGGCAAAAAATCCTAACGGACTTGGTACGAGAAGAAGAAATTTTACCATGGAAAAGTAAAAATACGAGTAATTGAAGCTGCAGCTGAACGAATGTTAGGAGATATTCGAGCAAAACCTTCGAAACAAATGAATATCACCTTCAGATAATTTCTTGAAAAATATTGATTCTGTAATACCCAAATCAATACTAATATATTTTGAAATTCTCATCCTCAAAGGTAAGGGTAGTAGTCTGGAAAAGTGGAAAAAGAAATGTGCCGCAACGTCACAAGCCCTAACTGCAGTTCTACCGCGTTCGTTTTTATCCTCACTTTTACTTGGTGAGTATTTGTACCACAAATTTGGATCAAAGCACCTCATCGAACTACTGTCAAATCTAGGTTTCTCATCAAGTTGAAATGACATCCTCGTCCTGACAACATCGGCAATCCTACGTCCTGATAAACTGGAGGTAGATGAAGTTCGTATATGATAATGCCAATTCAACTGCTTGATACAAAATTCAAACAGCTGTATATAAGAAACTATTCATGGTAGAAATCTCATTTTGGTAACATATTAAAACTACATTTCTCTACTTTAAAGTTACTCCTTATCAGTTTTGCTGAAAACCCTTATTTTACAGTGAAAAAAAAATACTACGTAAAAACTTAAATGTTTGAAATTTTTGAATTTTTTTAAAATTTGCTCGAAATTTGAATTGCTGTAACACAAAAAGTATTATCCTCAGGAAGATGATGTTCATTTTACATTGTGGCAAATTTAATTTTCTTTAAAAAAGGACTGAATGATTTTTTTTTGTCAAGCCAGTACTTCATGCTGAAAATTTGAAATAACTAGAACAAGGTCAAAAAAATGGGGTTTTTCAGCGGAGCACGGACGAGGTCGAAATCTTGGAATTTTAAATAGTGCCCCTATACATACAAAATACCAAAAAATCAGAACAACCCGACCTTTTGCATCTATGGAAGTACAGATTGACTGAACTATAGGCAGACATTTTTTGAAATTCCATCTTGATAACGTCTGCGTCAAGTACTTTCTCAAATTTACCAAATGATAAGTATTGGTTTGAAAGACTTATTATTTCGAATAGTAATATACACAAATTAAGCACCTTGTTTTAGCTTGAATTAATATCAGAGAATATTCGATGTAAACACCCTAGTTTCATCAGCAAAAAATGGTTTGTTAAACATCTAATACTTAAGGATTTAGATAAAAGTGAAAACCCCTTATTTAAATGCTTTCTATTAGTGGCTGTTTAAGATACGTTGTCAAATAACTGTTTTATTAACAGTTATCAACTTTTAACCTCAAAAGTGTGTTTTTATCAACATCAATCATGTATCATAATTTAGCCGGGAGTTGGAAGAATATTTTATGAGGCTATTCAACGAGCTATTGAAAGAGACTTCTTTATCAGTGATAAATGGAACTAAAAGGGTGTTAGTCATAGGGAAATTTAGATTTTCTCAAAAAAAGTATCTAACAATATAAAAATAACGGTCAAGTATGTGTTGTTACATTCAACTGCATTTACTTATGTAATTGGGTAAGGCCAACATTACCCGAGTTAAGTTTAAATAATTACATCTATATACTCTTATATATAAGCGAAATACCACTCACTCACTCACTCACTCATCACGATTTCTCAAAAACTACCGAACGGATTGGAATTAAATTTGGTATGTAGCTTCCTCTAGGGCCATAGGTGCTCACTAAGAAAGGGTATGCAAAATTTCGAAATTTTAGGAGGGGTTTGGGGGGATCAAAGTTACTAAATCACGATTTCTTCAAAACTACCGAACGGATTGGAATCAAATTTGGTATGTAGCTTCCTCTAGGGCCATAGGTGCTTACTAAGAAAGGGTTTGAAAAAATTGGAAATTTTAGGAGGGGTTTGGGGGGATCAAAGTTACTAAAATCATAATTTCAGACCTTTTATTATTATGACAATAGTGCTTTTATTATTTAAGATCTATATATATAAAAGCCAAATACCACTCACTGACTGAACACTTAAAAAGAATACAATTACGTTAAAAAGACTGAAAATACCAACCACCACGGGCAACGCCGAAAAGTAACGGGTCAGCTAGTGTTTACATAAAACTAATTTGTAAAATTTTGAAAAATTACCGCCATTTTCGAATATGGTGGCTAATTTAAAAATTTCGTATTGAAACCTAGAGTTAACAGCCTTAGCTAGTGTTAATTTCCAGCGAATGTTAATAACATCGAATTTCCATATGAAAAATGAGCTACTGCAGTGATGCTATGCAGCTACACGTTTTGGGGTGACATACAAAAATTGTGTTTTGTGTATATATTATAAGTGTATAAATATGTTCGCACTCTAAGTGTCACAGTTTACGTCCAATTTGGTACACACGTTGTTTTTTGAAGGTCGCTCCGACTAGTACGTTAGCCAAAAAAAATAAACAACCGATAGCACATTTTTTGACAGAAACTAAAATTTTTTAAGATTTTTCATACAATGAAAATATTTTGGGGTTCATCTAAAGAAAAATGGTATAAGAGATTATTTTGCACATTTTGTTTTATTACACGACCATATAAAAAAAGATCGCCCAAAATCGACCAAAACGTAAAATACCATAAAACTACCTGGTTCGAATCGACGTGGGGATATTACCGTGGGGCAGTTTCTTACCCGAGATGCAATCTCGCAAAGCGCAGTTCATAATAAGAGGCCGGAAGAAATCGGTGCAAACTCGCAGAGCAGCCGGGTCTGGAGGCTGAGGTGCAAACAAATGCTAGTAATATATTTCGTACACGGAGGTAGCTATTCCGTGCCTTTGTGAGTAGTCCAATTTCCCAAATTGGTTGGTTGAAATTGTAAAACATATAAACTTAATTTTCTAAATTTCAGGTACTCCTTATATCAGTTTACTTTTTCATGTGTTCAATATATTAGTTTACTTTTTCATGTGATCCACATATTAGTTTACTTTTTCAGGTGC
>JAGFPH010006690.1:0-46551 GCA_018207615.1 Philaenus spumarius
AAATATAAACATTAAAACAAAACATATACAGTAGAGTCCCGCTAATCCGAAAATTCGGTTAGTCCGAACACTAATTAGGAAAAAAAAATATGTTTTTACTTTCAGGAAAGTGATTTTAAATGACAAACGGACGAAAAGAAGCTACGTTTTAAAGTTTATTAAGTTTTATTGTTGTAAATATAGCTATAAAACTTGACATTGTCACTACTACAATACACTAATTACACTATGTACTGTATTACACTGTACCTACGTACCAAATTTATTACTGACAACTACGGAAAATAAAATTTGGGTAAAACTTAATGTTAAACTCACGCACGCTAACTAATCAAATGACAGCACTGAAACCAGACATAACTAGAAAACAAACAGAAAGAGTAAGGAGAAAGGAGGGGTGAAGGTAAGTGAGAAGAAAACTAGCAATGGGTGGGTAACGATTTAATACTCTTTGAGCCTGTCCCCCCCCCCTGCCAAGGCTGTATTGCTCTGGTCTTCTCCCTCTGTTCTATTTATACTTACGACAACATGCACAGTACTGTATTTCTAACTGAATGGTTCATTCGATTGCTTCTAAAACTATTAAGTGTTTAAATTTTGTTGTATGTACTTTATTTTCATAAAGAAAGGGTCTAAATCGAATGGCTTTATCCAAAAAAGATCTTTAATTTTAATTGCATCGTACAGAGTGAAATCGTGCAGGGACGGTGCAACATCCTCGCACGAGTAAACTTTGTTCGCATTAAAATAGACTGTTTTTATTGAGTTATCGTCCTTTTTTACATTATTTCGATGATTTCGGTTAATCCGAACGGGGTTCGGTCCCAATTAGTTCCGATTAGAGGGACTCTACTGTACATGAATAACTATAGTAAATAGAAATCAATGCATTACATCTCCCTAAGTAAGCATTATGTTTGTCCTAACTGTGTATTCTTAAGACAAACCATAGTAATTAAACTCTTTTATCAGCTTCCACCTATACTTCCAGGCTGCTTGACTATATCTTGCTAACCTTTCCCAATCCCGACCATTTAAATATCGGTAAAATTCCTCTCGGGACAGATCAAGTTTATAAAAATAACCTTGCCACACCTTTTAAAATGGGACACATCGCTACAAAATTAAATATATCTTCTACTTCCATTAAATTACATAAAGAACATTATAATTTATCCTCTCCACCCAAGGTTTGTAATTTACATGTAATAATTCCCATCTGCATTGAATACCCATTTAAATGTTGTGGTAGTACACAAATTTTGAAAATAACTCATATCCAAAAGTTCCAAAATTAAAGTTCTATAAACACTGTGATAGAGACCGGTCTTAGCTGCCAGCAGATTATTTTGCTTGTTCTGCCTACCCATCGTTTTGGCTAAAATAAATAAATAACTGCCCCTTCCATTTATCTACGCCTTATACACATGTGTGGAAGCATATCACATGTTTGTTTACCAACTGCAACCATTCTTTATTTTATACCAAAAAACTTTCTTTTTATGACCTGTTTTGTTCAAAAGTTTGGAAGTGTCTCTTCCAGCATATTTAAAGTTTTTAACACATAACTTGTATACACCCTAAACCTAACATCAAACAATTTGTCTAAACCCAACTCAAAAAACAAGATATAATTTGGAGTGTTTTCTGGCAGTTGCAGCAGTCGTTAAACAAACACACGTAACCACTGTTCCACCGTTTGTACATTGTTTGTATCCCCACACTTGCTCTGCGTAACACATTAACGCCCTCTGCACCGCATTAAAGCATGTCCATTTTGATCCTAAAGGCACTTTTAAATTTGCTATGAAATTTTGCCACTCACTGTTTATTGTGGCTTTGGCGGCTGCAAGTTTTTCCTCGAAATGTTTTTGCAAAAAGACGGTGTCAATGCAACGCCTAAATACTTTGTTCAAATTTACATTCAAATTCCAATTCCTACAATAACTCTCCAACTCATTAATAATTTCCCGTAGCCTAGCTGGTGCAGATGACAATAGAAGTATATCATAAGCGTATAGTAACATATTTATTTTTCGATCCTAACAATCCGACAACCACCCCCGACTGCGCCGGTTAAATCATTAGCAAAAAGTGAGAAAAAGTTCGGACTTAGAAGACAACCTTGTCTCAAACCTATTTTGGTATCAAAACACTCTGACGTCCCACTTCCACACCAGACACTTGCTTTTGATCCCGTTTAAATGTCTCTGAAAACCTTTAACAGTTTGTTTGAAATACCGATCCCTGCTAATTTATACAAATTGGCCCCCTTTTCTACCAAATCAAACGCCTGTGAAAAATCCACAAAAAAAAAAACATAGTTTTCCCTTCTTTATATGAGCTATAACATCAACTTTATATGAGCTATACTTGTTAAGTGTTAGCTTTATTATTTTAGTTGTACTTTATTTATATACAATATTGGCTTGTATATTATGTGTATTAATTGTGATTTAGTGCATACTCAAATTTATTTTATTATCAATGTATCTATACTAATATTATAAAGAGGTAAAATTTGTTTCTTTGTATGTAGGATGTAATCTCTGGAACTACTGAACTGATTGAAAAAATAGTTTTACTAATAAAAAGCCACATTATCCCTGAGTAACATAGGCTATAATTCATTTCGACAAAAACCTTTTTTATTTCAATATTTGTAAATTTAGTCGGAAAAAATTCTTAGGTTAGGCCTAGAATGATAAACCAACACATGTATTTACATTTATTACCATAGCAACCAATTGAATAAAATAACAGATAATATTATAGCCGTTTGCTACAATATTTCCATTAACAGCTGATTTCAAAATTTGAAGCAATTATTTTTCTATTTCTAGCTTTTAGGTTAGGGTTTTAAAGTGTAGACCCGAGCCTTGCTAGTTCTTTTAACCATTATTGTAACTGCTGTTATAAAATATAAGAAATAATTTAATTTGAACATTTAACGTTATTTACCATCTTAGTTTTGAGGTTATTATTAATCCTACACCTTTATTATAAATAAAACATAACATATGTTTTTAGAAGGTTCCATTGGGGGTTGGCGTGCGGAGCACGCAGGGGTCTCCCCCAGTTACATATATATATGACTTGCCTTATACAAATGTTGTGTTTGTCTAAAAATGAATTGAATTGAAAAGTTATAAATGTTATCGACTGTGGAGTAACATTCATGAAAACCCGCTTTAAATTCGTTTCATACTTTATGCTGCTCCACCCATTGTGTAATGCGATTCAATATAATCCCTGTAAATATTTACAATATCGCGTCCACGAATGAAATACCCCTGTAATTATTTACATCATTGATGTCACCTTTCTTATGCAAAGGGTAAATTGTGATTATTTAAAGGACTCTGGAACATTACCTTCTTGAAATATTTTATTAAAAATCCGTAAGAAACATTCGTGCAAGTTTTGTGTACAATTTTTATAAAACTCAAATGGCGTCCTATCGGGACCCGGAGCTTTATTATTTTTGGCTTTTTTAATTACAAACCTAATCTCCGAAAGATTCATATCCCTATCTAGTAATTCGTCACTTATCATAGGTTCCGCCCACATGATACGGAGTGACATCAGCGTTGGATTCAAAAGTTTCCTAAAATGACTTACCCACTGAATGATCTCTATTGAATTAACTACAACATGTGGTCTTTGTCTGAAGATGTTAATTGCCTCCCGTAACCCTTTTGAGTCTGTTACTTGATTAAATTTTAAAATTATACTATAATTAAACTCTTTACGCTAAACTACACAGAGTGTTTTAAAGCCCTTATTTACTTCCAAGTATAATTTCTTACAGGATACAATATAAATAAATTTAATATTGTAAAAGCCCACTTCCTAGCTACCTGACTCTGGTTTAATTTCCGTCCACTGAATTTGATCCCGTTTTGTTTGCGGCTTCTTTTATACACCTTATTACGTCATCTATCATAATATGTGGAGTTTTATTGAACCAATTTATCGATTCTAACCGCATATTTAACTTGCCCTTCATTGACCAACATAGTTTAGGCAACAACTGCAAGATCTGTCTTTACGACATTATCCCTTTTATAAAGTTTTAATTCAACGGGGAAGTGATCTGACATCAAGAGTGACCCTATAGCAAAATCCTTTACATATTGTATACATTCCATATTAGTAGACCCTATGTTGTTTACCGAACTGCCCATACTTCCTACAAATGTAAACTCACCTTCCCTATCACTATTTGTTCTTCCATTCAAAATAATTTGCAAATAAGTCTCACAGAATTCTAAGTATTTGTGACCTACTTAACTTAGTAGGCTATATTTAGAACGCAACGTTAAATTTATCCGGGAAAAGACCTGTACAGTCTGCCCGCTAGAAATTCTTACATTACAGTCCCCCAGTATAACTAAATTTTTGTCAGCAAAATACTCCCCAACAACATGTACCTTCATTCCCCCAAAAGTTAGACAGGTACTACATATACATTTTTATTATTGTCTAACTTAATATCTACTACTGTTAATCCTTGGTTAACAAACTTTATCTGATTAAAAAATTGTGACTAGAAAAAATTTATTGCTAGAATACAACCCCCGATTGCTCTCCCATAAGTTCATTTCCTTTCAGCAAACTTAAATTCTAACCGAAAAGTGTAGGCCTACATGTAATTCTTTACTAAATCTTTCTCCTCCGTTATAAATGATTCTAATAAAATAACGACATCAACATTTTCTAAATAATTAATTATACTTCTATTTTGTTGTATCTTACTCTTAAACATATATTATAATAAATAATTTGTATACAGTCACCATCATCCTTATCATGTATTACAGCGTTGTTTCCCTATTAATTTGGGTTACTAGACTAACGGTACACGCTAGCCTTTACCCGCCGTACCTCAATATCATCTTAATATTTTAGTGATCAATACCTTAGTATATACAAATATTGTAGTACAGTACACTAATTTCATAATATATTACACTAGAGGGCTACGCTCTCTGCTCGCTTTGCTCACCAACCCCCTTGGCAAAGCAAATGCAAACATACTATTGTATACTACGATATTTTCAAGCGATTGACGATTGAATAGAACACAGATTTTTTATTTTTATATAGGAGAGGGGCAATTTTCAAGTTATAAAATATGTCCAAGATGTAATACGGTGAAGTAGTATTTCTAACTGGTCAAATAGGCCTAGTAAAGCGTTGTCATAAATTGAATAGTAATAGATGTTTGAATTATTTTATAGTAGGTCTTTTTCGTTGTTTGTGTTTGCTATTACCTAGAAACTATTATTTTATAATTTCCATGTGGATACTGTCAAGTTTTTTTAATCTTATTTGTGCAACAGATATCAGGCTGTATTTTGTAATAGTGTCTTATCAAAATTTTTGCCATCGTGTCATGGGGTGCCACAGGGGTCCATATTGGGACCAGTTTTGTTCATTATTTATATCAATGATTTACCATATAACCTTAATGAGATTGGTATAACATCTTTTTTGTTTGCTGATGACCTAGCTGTGATTGTTGAAAACGAAAATTTTGAGAAAATTGAAAATATTGTCAATGTTAAGACTGATGTAATAAATGGCTGGTGTGCAGTCAACTCTTTAAAGGTTAATGAAGAAAAAGTCTATGATTTAAGAATAAGTCTCAATAGGAAAGATGTATCACAGAAAGATAAATTTGTGAAATTTTTAGGTGTGATTGTAGAAGCTAATTTAAAATGGGAGAAGCACATAAACATTACTTCTAAGAAAGTTTCAAAGGGCTTATTTATCTTAAGAAAATTGTATTTTTAAGTTGACTTAAATGTCCTGAAAATGGTATATTTTTCCCATATTCACTGTCATTTGACTTACGGAACCATTGTCTGGGGTAATGATGGCTCCGTTAACAAACTTTTTATATTACAGAAAAGGGCGGTTAGGTTGTTGTGCGGTGAGGGCTCGATGGCACACTGTAAGCTGTTATTTAAAAAGCTGGGTATTTTGACATTGCCATCAATTTATATTCTGGACTGTCCATTATATATTAAGGGGAATATAGACTCCTATGAACAGAATGCCTCTGCTCATGAGCACTGGACGAGGAAATGTTTAAACATTAAGGGTAATCATTGTCACTATCAGACAACATTGAAGAGCTTTGAGAGTAATGCTATTAAATATTATAACAGTCTTTCCGATAAAATAAAGCAATTAAACCTAAAATCTTTTAAAACCACTATAAAAAAGGAATTGTTGGAGAGAGCCATTTATAAGAGCATTGAGTTTTTTGATTTTGCCCATTTGATTGGCAAAAGATAGACCTGAATTGGTCCTGTTTGTGTATTTGTTTGTATTGTTTGTTGATGCTATTGTTATTATTGTTTTTGAGTTTTATTGTATAATTGATTTTTACGAATGGTATTTGCTATTGTTGAATTTTTTGTCAGATTGTATTATTGTTATGAATTGTATGACGTTGCTATGCACCTTGCGGTGTTTCTGCAAGAAATAAATGAAATGAAATGAAATCTAAAAAACTGTTGGTTGTGAAAAATAATTACCTAATTCTATATTTATCAATTTGGTCGCCATGGTAATCAATCTAAATGCTTTGAAGAAACGTGGGTTGGTTCAGAGTATCCCTAATGTAAAATTGTGTTAATCTTATGATTGAAATCAGCTGGTTTATTTGTAATTCGTAACAGAATCGATATTTGAATTATAATGCAGTTAGCCTTTTACGTTTATTTTTTGTTTTATTTTTATTTTGTTAACTTAACCTATACAAATTATGGTTGTGAAAGATAACTAACTGATTCTAAATTTGTCAAATTGGTTCGAAATAAACAGGTTTTGGTTCAACGTAGGCATAACCTCTAATTATGTTAAGTTTTTGATCCAAATCAGTTGTTTTATTAATAATATGTAACAACAGATGTTTGAATTAAATTGTATACAGTAAGCATTTTTCGTTGATTTTTTATTGTGTTTCTTTTTAGTTTTGTTAATCTAACCTAAAAAAGCTGCTATGGTAATGAATGTAAACAAATATGTTTTGCTAAGCTTTTCAACCGAACAGCTGTTTTACCCAAATGTTCACTATTTTTGCGCTTTAAAATAAACAATTTTTAAAGTCCTTTCTTAATGTACGTCTATGACCCCATAAGAATATATCTTTAAATTTTCGTATTTGTATCTTAAATAGTTTTTGCTCCGTTGATTCTATGTCAGTCGGTCAGTCATAACAGCAAATGTTTGAATTGAAGTGGCAGTAAGCCCTTTTCATTGAGTTTATTCCAATTAAATACATTTAAAAACTAAAACAACAGGGAAAGATTTGTTTAAACAATGTTATTAAATATTTTTAAATCTTTATTAAATATACTGGTATCTAAATTCTTATAAGATAGAATTCATTTTCAAAAACACTGCTATATTGTATATATTTATTATTTATACAATTTTACGTTGCTTGACTAAGGGTTACTTTTCAATCAAGGTTTAAACTCATGATTAACTTAAATTTGGTTAAAACTTTAATTTAAACGAAAATACCTATATAAACTAACTTTAAACCGCTGTCAACCAACTGGCCCCGTGTTCTGGGTGCCGAGTCACATCAGTGGGCGGGGCTTGCCACTGCGCATCCTCTTGGTGATAGATAGATATTGACTTTATTTTTGGGGGCGAGGTTAGGACTATTTAGTCCACCTAACCCCAATATAAAATTACAGACATTTACAAAATAAAATTCTTAAAAATAAATAGATCTTTAACAGAGAAAAAATAAATGTAGTTTATAAAAACATTAACAGTAATTGATTCAAACAGGTTAAATACGTACTAAAATCATAATTATTCATACACATTCATACGACTGAACAATAAACACTTCTAATGTACGCCTCAAAACTAGGATACATCATTCTTCTTGTACAATAAATATGACACCAACAGCTTTGAAAACTGGACACGGTCGTTAGCAGACTTAATTGCATCCGGTAGCGAATTCCACAGATGGCCTGCGGACACAGTAAATGATTTATTATACTTCATAGTCCGGTGCAAAGGTATAGCAAGAGTAGTGCCCCCTCTTCTAGTCCTCTTTGCACTTATGTTAGAGATATATACAAACTTTTCTGCCATGTATGTCGGCACTCCTGTTTGTAGAATAGAATGTAACATCATCAGAGTATGATATGTCCGTAGTTCATTAAGTTTTATGATGTTAAGAGTTTTATAATAAAGAGAAACATGAGCATCATGTTTTAAGTAAAAAATAAAAAAACATTTACAGTAATTCTGTGCTAGCTGCAATCTGTTAGCCAACACCACGGACATGTCACCAACTACGGTGTTACAGTAAGTAAAATATGGAAATATAAGAGACTTTACAAGGAGCACTCTGACGTGGAACGGCAAGAGATCTTGCACTTTTTTTAAGGTATGCATCCCTGCAAAAACTCTTTTACACGTCTCAGTCAGTCACATAATCTCTCCAAGTCAGTTTACTATCAATGAGCAATCCAAGGTCCTTAACTTTGTTACAGTAGTCTAAGATGTTGTTATCAAACTGAAGTCTGGGAAAGTTATCTAAGTCTATTTTGTTCAACAGTCGAGAGTAACCCAAAATAATAGGATGCGTTTTAGCCATGTTGATTTTGAATCCGTTTTTCTAGACCACAGAGAAATATTTGAGATATCATGGTTCATGCGTTCCACCGCTCTACCGGAATCCTCTATTTTAAAGTGTAAATATATTTTAAAGTCATCGTCATATAAATGAAATTTACAGTTATTTCAATATTGTAGAAATGTCGTTGATGAAAATGCTAAATAATAAACGTCCTAAGACAGAACCCTGCGGAAATCCCATGCTAACATCCCTCCAGCTAGACCTACTTTCTCCAATACTGAAACACTGCCTTCGTCCAGAGAGATATGACAGAATCCATGACAAACACACTGGCTCCGGTCTAATATTTTTTAATTTAGCTAGCAGCAATGAATGGTTAATAGAATCAAAGGCTTTAGAGAAATCGAATAGAGTTAGGATAGTTATTTCTCTGCGTTCCATTGCCATTCGTACATCATCGGTTACATGAAGAAGAGCTGTAGTGGTACTATTGCCAGAACGAGAGAAAAAGCACCAGTTGTTTTTTTCTGTTACAGAAAAATTAGCATAATTCTTAAATTTATTAAAAAACTTTAAATGATCATAGATTTTTTATTTATTAACCAATTTTTGCAATTAAAGTGTCATTCGATTTGAAATGAAAAAAGGCTTCAAATTTAGTGTCTAGTAATTTTGTTTTAGTAGCTGGTTTTCATGGAATTTGACTTTAAAATTTTTAAATGGCCGCCATTTTGAAATTTACGAGTCTGATTAAAGATATTTTTGGAAGATTTTTATAGCTATAGAGTTAAAGTGTATACCCAGTTTCATAAAAATATCTCCATGGACTTTTGAGTTATTAATTATTTTTTCTAAATACAAAATGGCGGATTACGGCTAAACTAAGTCAAAATCGAAAAAATGTTATACTACATGTTCGATTTATTTTTGCATGTAGAATCTGAATCTGCATAGCCCGCTACGCTTTACTGAATCACCCTGTATTTCAAGATGTTGAAACCGTAATCCCTGAAACCTTGTATACTTTTTTCTAGATGTTATTTAAAAAAAATCATGGTTCTTTAGAGAAATGGAAAACAAAGTGTGTTGCTTTGTCTCATTCTTTAATTGCTGCAGCACGACCTAGGTCATTTTTGTCACCTTTGCAAATTGGAACGGCTGCATTCTTATACAAGAAATTCTGATCCAGACAGCTGTTCTCTCTAACAATAATAATAATAATAATACAACAAATTTATAATAAATTCAATTTCAGGTGGTAATAATAATAATCAGGGGCGGATACAGGATTTCATTTTGGGGGGGGGGGTCATAAGAAGTCGAAAACAACATTACGAAGAATTTAACAACAAGGGGGTCTGGGGAATTAAAAAATATGTATAAACTCTATGGAATAGTTTTTTAATTCATTTCTAAGCCATAAATATTTTTTTGAAAGAACAAGAGTTTCTTGCAGATTAAAGAATTAAATAAACACTAATTATTGAAGAGTTAACAGGAACGGTACTAAAATCAATAACTACACAACACGATCATTATATCCACTTTGTTTTACTAAATGTAAAACAACTTAACACAAGCTCTCACTTATTGAAGTCATACAACTCCAGACAACGGCTCGCTCCGTAAAACAATTAATCCAACCACCAGAGATTTTTTATTGTTATTGAATTTCAGCAAGCGACATCCACAGTGGCTTTAAGGGTAGCACATAGGTGTATAACATAAAAAAATTATCAGGGAAGGAAATTTTTGCGCATTTTTTATAAACAAAAATAACAATAAATTTGGACTTTTTGGGTTGTTCACGATACTTCCAACGAAACATTTTAAGAGAATTAAAAAAACATACAAAATGGTTTTTGAAAACCTCGATTGGACCATTTCTCACCGAGAAAAGTCGGAAAACGCCTAAAAATTACTATTTTTCAAAAGTGCATATCTTTGTTAATTTACAATATTTCGGCCAGATCTTTTGGAAAATTATTGTTTAGTATGTGTACTTCAGACAGGCGGAAGATGAAATTTGCCGCATTAATAGTTTTTGCACAATTGCAGTATAAACAAATTAGGCCATTATCTTGCATAATGCGGAGGAGAAGAGAAGGGCAATCTGCGCGCATCAGGCTGCTGTTTCCGTCACTACCACTGCCTCTCTTGCAAATTTACCATCGGCGTTGGCCGCCAATTTACGTGTTTCGCTCTATGTTCTGAAGCATTTTTATAATCTATCAACATTATTAAAAAATCGCAGATATAGGCCTACGATTTGTATATTTTAATGTCTACTTTCAGAATCGTTTGGTAAATTTAAAACGGACCACTCAGGTTAATTGGGCGTATTATGCAAGATAAATGGCCTACATTGTTTATACTGCAATTGTGCAAAAACTATTAATGCGACAAATTTCATCTTCTTCCTGTTTGAAGAACACATAATAAACAATAATTTTCTGAAAAATCTGCCCTTAATATTGTAAACTAACAGAGATATGAACTTTTACAAAATTGTAGTTTTTAAGCGTTTTCCCGACTTTTCTCATTGAAAAATGGTCCAATCAGGGTCTATAAAAAACAATTTGTAGGTTTTTTGGAAGTATCGTGATCATTCATCATTGTTTATAATATTAACAAAAAACCCCAAAAGTCCCAATTTATTGTAATTTTTGTTTATACAAAATGCGCAAAAGCTCCTCACCTGATAGTTTTTGGTTTTTACATACCCTTGTGCTACCCTTAAAGTCACTGTTGATGTCGCTTGCTGTTAAATTTAATAACAAAATTAGACTTCTCTTTGCTCTATTGGCTGGACTAAATGTGCTAAGACAATCGGTGCAATGGTACATATTTCACAGACAATACCTATAGCTGTAGCCTACTACAACCTCACACAATAATAGCTTCCTTAACAATGTCCTTCTTTTGGGGCTTCTCTACTTTTCCAGGAAATGGATAATAACGCCTGATGAATCTTCATATCTTCTGGGATTTGGGTTTGTTAATGTAATAGGTGTTTGGGAGTCGTGAAGTGTGATTTATTGGAATTGTGTCTTTATTTAATTGTGTGGATTTGTTTTGATACATAACAATGTTTTACAATGAATTTAATATGATTTTAAACAGTTAAATTATAGAAAACACTTAAATAACTCCTTATTACAATAATTGCTATCTAATTTCTAGAATGTATATTTTTTATTCTTCGTATTTTTTCATTTGGTGGCAAGAATTACGTGGACCAATCACAGCGTTTCGTGGGAGGAGTTTACATAAATGAATTATCCGCTTACGATTAAATTTTGTCAGTCGATTCTTCGGTTTTATATATTATAATAGCTTATCGGCGTTTATTTTAGATTTAGACCAAAGACATTTGAGATGTAAAAAATTGGTTCTTTTCATAGGCCTGGTTTAATTTTCTAATAAGAATGTATTTTTCTTGTAATCGGATTTATTCTGCCAACTTCTCTTCGATTTGTAATTAGATAGGCCTAGTTTCTCCTTGCGTTTTAACGTAAATCTTTGTCGATTGACTTGGTTTTATGTTGTTATTTTAGCTTTCCTGGATGCAGAATTTAGTTTTGAATATTTTTGATGTAGGAAATGTAGGTCCACAGATTCGTTTTGTAATTTTATTTTAATGAATTTGAGTTGAAAGTCGTGATTTGATTGTACCTTTTCGTTGTAGTATTTAGTGTTGCGCATAATTGTCGCTAGGTGTCGGGCGTGTATGACGGATTAACTAAATGAATGACATTCCAATTTGACTTCTATCTCTCTCGCTCCAATACGTATTTTTAATTTCGTTCTTATTTTATTTACAGAGTTAGGGAAATATTTGAATTGTAACAAGCCCATGAACACAAAATCAGGTTTTCCTTATATCAAACGAAAATATAAAATTTACACTAAAATCCATAAAAACATAAATATACAAGTATATCGATTTGTACTAGATATATCGATTACAAAATATGTTTGCTCACAGGGGCGGACCGTGGGTAAATGGCGCCATGTGCGAAACATGGTCCCAGCGCCCCGACACGGGGTGAATTAAAAAACTGACCGGCAAATATACGCCGCTTACTTAAATCCTGAACACAGCATCGAATTTTTATAAAAAAATGATGAAGCCATGAGGTCGGAAATTATGTCTTCCGAAAAATATCAAAGAAATGAGTAAGGAGCTAGCCCCAGTAACAAATGAATAATCGACCTCCATCTATTTATTTTGCTGGTATATTGAATCAATATTTTTAAGTAATTGGAATAATTAGTTATTTTGTGAAAATATGATACCATTGCAGCATTTTAAATATTAAAATCTTTAATTTTTCACTCATTGTAAGCATTAAACATGCTTCTATTTTCAAAGCGGTTCATTAAGATTAATTGATTCTCTTGCCATCTAAGCCTCCAGTATAGTATTATATTGCCCCTTATATATTAGTGTCCGGATTTGGTCTGGTAAAACTTATGGTAACCCTAGTAATAGGCGACCGCTTCTGTATTCACAGCATGGGTGCGATTTACCTCACTTTCGAAATTCAAATAATTCTTAGTCTAACACTTTTATGAAAAGATAACTTACAATAAGACAGTTTAATTTTTTGATTTATTCTCTACATTTTGTTATAATAATATTTCATTTTTGCTCAAAGCATATATTCCGACATTACATTTCAAACTTTGGCATGTTTTGTTATCAGCCTTGTAGTAGGAACATAAAAACAGTTATTTTCAAAATACCAAATTTGAAATTGATAAATAATTTTATATTTATAACTAAATTACGAAACTTTTTTACACTTATGAAACAAATTACAAAAAATGTTTACTACTTGTTATGTAGGCCTAAAGTCAGACGTTTACTGGGACCGAATTTTTTGTACATTTTGTTGAAACGTTGCACTGGACCATCCAATCCCTCAATCACATTAATTCAACACTAAGTTCAGAATTGTACGTCCGCCAATTGCCAATCGAATAATCTCAAGATATACCCACACTACTACAGTACAGTGCGTTGCGACTATGCGAGCAAACTACAGTAAAGTTTCCCACATTTTAACTCTGCTCGGAATCGAAATGGGACAACTTGGAAGCAAGATACATATTTTTGCCAGCCTCGCGACTACAGATAAGAGCCCGATGATTCAAAGTCGAGGCGGCCGAAAAGTTTAAAAACCAGCGATACTTAACTTTTATATAATAAAATTGTTTGGCATGAAAAAGTTCATATAATACAGTACATTAATGAGATTATTGTAATCAAAATAAGACCGAATGTGATATAATTTCGACCACATTTAGTGATGAATACTTCTCGAATAACTCATTTAATTTCACGATTAATTAATTAAATAATAAATATCCCAAATGAGAGGACAACACGGAATACATACAAACAATGGATGTACACTAACAAACGCCGTCACAAATACAAGGTCGAAAGGCACCCCGAAAGAGAAACATATTTAAACGTAGGTACATTGGCCGCACGGTGATTTAGCGTGTGTGTTTTGTTCTCGTGATAGCCTAAAGCTTGCTTGTGTTTAATTGTTTTTGTGTAAGAAAAGTAATTTCTTGATATAATACATAAAAATTGCTTAGGTTTATAGTCTTTTACCTAGGATTTAAATGTCTGATAAAGGTTATTAACTAAAATAGAGACATTTTGCCAAGTTTTTGCTTAAAATTACATGTGTCTTTAAAATTTGCTATGTGCTATGTACAAGTAAAAAAAATAGTTACAGTACATATACGTGTGTAGGCCTACTTTTCTTATAAAAAGTAAGCATATTATCTGCACCCTTTAACTCGCCAAAGATATATGTAAAATAGGGGTTTTAGAAGTGAAAATTTAAAAAAAATTTCCGGGGATGTATTTTCGTTTAGTTCGGCAGCTTTCCGGTACTGGAAAAATTACGAGTAAAGCTCTGCCTGTTGAACTTTTTCCTTTCGTTCCTGAACATTTTTTGTTTCTTGAGCTAATAACTTTTGCAATTTTGTGTCAATACATTTTTTAATTGCATACATGAATTTTTTTAACCTTTCTCTACAAAAAAGGTACAAAACTCTTTTGGATTGGGGTTAATTTAATATTTTTGGCGAATTTTAGCACAAAGTTAGTATTGTAATTTGTTAAACAGCGTATATAATTAAAGGTACTAAAATTATATTCTCTTTTACTTGCAATCCCCAAGTTCATAATTTTGAGATTGTAATACAAGCACGTCATCATCTGAGGGTCCAGCTCCAACATCAGCTAATCCAGAGGCACCACGGAATAATTTGCTTATTGCTTTAGCCTGCTGTTGGTCTTGTTGTTCAATATCAGCCTTTCTTTTTCTATAAAAATTACCCGAAGGCTTTTTTTCGACATGTTAATTATTGGAACTTACAGTAATGGTCTATTTCTCATAACAGTCAATAGATTATGCCGATAATGTGGTTACTAAAAAGTTTGATGACTGATTTGAGGAGGTTATATGGAATAGTGTTGTGACAGGTGGGGCCCGGTTGGGGTGAAATACTCCTCCATACCCACCCCACCACTCAGGGCAGCGGAGTAGGGCGCCCCACTCCGCTGCCCTGTACTACGCTTCGCAAAAACTATGCAGCTATTTTTAAATACAGAGTCGCTGTCGCTCCTCTTCCGGCGGGATTGGCGAATCGGCCGGTTCGGATTTTCGGAAGTATACGCCGCGCCCCCCACACTCAACACTTTTATTTTCCTGCCGCCTCGTGCCTTTTTATTATAATATATGGAATACTAGAAAAAAAAAAAAATTTCTATTATTCTCCTTATTTTCCAATTACAAGTACCCCAATTTTTTTCCATCGCCATGGCGCCCTGTGCGGTGGCACAGGTCGCACATGCCAAGATCCGCCCCTGTTTGCTCATTGGTTGAATACCTGTCAAATCTTAAGAGTTTACAGAAAACATCATATCTAAAAATTATAAGAGTGACGAATGATTCTAAGACAATGTTAGAAAGTTCACATCTCGACAAATCCAAAGAGGTGACCTTATATTCTTTTCAAAACAAGTCTGTCTAACGATTATGAGCCTTAGAAAAGTAACAAGTTTTGTGTCTTTTCTTTTTGTTTCTCGCACGGCGTCATCTTTTTAGAATATGTAAATATAAATACAAAAATTAATGTTTAAAACATTTCCTTTCCAATCGTTTTTGTTTTATTGATATTTGATGATTTATAGTGGGTGAAATATTCAACACAATCAGACGATACAATAATGCTGCCTGCCACTTGCTCGGCTGGCTGAGACGACAGTATAGAGTTATTTGGCGCTTGTAGGGTTAAATAAAACATATAAATCAAGCCTTAAAAAATGTTTTGGGGGGGTCATGACCCCCATGACCCTCCCCCTGTATCCGCGCCTGATAATAATAATTCATGCAGTTTTTATAAATAAAACCACAGTAAAAAAAAAAAAAACTCCCCATTAACTTTACATCACGTGTGGTGTGGAAGCTAGTACAATGAAAAGTCATACTAATTATTACTATTATTAGTACAAACAAATAATAGCAATAGTAGTTCAATAATATAATAAATAATTCATCAATTTCAGGTGATAATAGCGCATTCGTGCAGTTTTTATAAATACACAATACATAAGATAGCACTTAACTCAAAAACTATTTATTTCACACACAAAATTTAGAAACAAAAGTTTTAGAGAATTCAATTCTCTATATTTTTTATACGGAACAATTTTTTCTAGGACGCACCCAACTAAAGTTATTTCCAAGATGGGGGCGTAAGCTCAAAGTGGTGGGGGTCGCAAACTTAGTATGTTTTTTAAGATGTCAAAATGTACTATATTACCAAGTTTCATCTCTCCCGCATTTTTTTCCAGGTAAAAATACCTGTTGCCTGGGCCTGTATTGTTGCTGTTTTATTTATTTCTACTTTCACCAGCAAATGTAATGGAAATTTATAAAACAACATTGAAGTGTGTGTGAGCACCAACACTGGGATTTGTGATTATTTTAGCTGTACCGGTACCTAATTTTAAATCATGCCATTGGTAAATAGCATGTGATGTACAGTAATGTATGATTTCTTAATTGTAATTTGCCCTGAGTTGCAACACATGGATATAGAAATGGTGTTAATAGTTTTTTTAAATCAGTTAATGTGATTATTTATGCAGAGCTATCTTATACTGTAGGGACAATTCAGATTAAGCGTATAGAAGAGAAATGTGGTCACCAATTATGTCAGATTTTTATCAAACAATAAATAAATTATATAAATACACTGGTGGTAGTCATAAAACAATGTTCATATTGGTACATTTTTTGTTTAAAAAATACTTTCTTTTATTTATTTATTTAAGAATCATTTCTAAAGGTTCCTAAGAATTCACAAATTAAAAAAAAAATGAAAGCCCAATGGGAGATGAGAGTAAAAACTTTAGCCAATAAGAAGACTGTTTTTCAAAAGCACTTAGTAGCAGGAGTATGTCAAGAGCGTGAAAAGCGAGGTCTTATTCTAAAATCATTTGAATGGGCAAGACCTAAAAAAACCCGCTTCAAAACGATTAGGTACTACATTTTACCTTGAGTTATAAAGATCAACCGAAATAACAAAGAATCATCCATTAAGTTGTCAAGTAATCATCAGAAAAGGACCTAAACCTAAACATCAATCTACAGGATTCTACCCAAGGACCATTCCAGAACTACGAGTGGTTAGTGTCAGTGTAATAAATAAATGTGTTAAATTAAAGTTATATAAAGTGAAATCTAAAAATCAATTTTAAAGAGAGTGTGAAAAGGGAAAACAAAAGAATGTAAAGTAGAATAAAACTTTGATAAATTATTAAGACAGATCTCGAAATTAAATTAATCATAAAAGAAATCAATCACAATTAATAATGAATCACTCATAAATAAACTCACAATTTACAAATTATAGTTTTCCTAATGGATTACCTTCGTAAGATTAGCTGCCAAGGACTTGAGATTAAGTACCTGTTAAGCAATTGAAAAAGAACCAATATAAATCATTAAAATATTTGTTTTGTCAATAAACTGCCGTTAAATTTTGGACTTACATCAGCCAAGGTATGTTGACTTGATTATTTGCTGTTTTATTATTATTATTAACTCAAAAATTAAATGTTGAGAAAGTGCAAATAGGTCAATTGGCACAGTTTTTCTTTAGACGAATTATCATCAGTAGTATTAAATCATAATCAAGTCATTAGGGTCTGGCTAGTAATAATTTAGAATATTAAAAATTAATTGTAGTTTTAACCAAGTAGATATTTCAACAAGAAGTTGATCATTAACCCTTTGCACTCTGGTAGGATTTTTAATAAAAGCCTAAGGGCTCGGATGGCCAGTAGGGCTGGCCATAGCCATTTCATTATCAAGTCGGAATTGTTTTTGCAAGTTGCGCTCCACTCAGCTCGAATGGCCAGCAGTACTAAACAAGATAAAATCCCTCAAACACCAGGATAGCCAGTAGGACTGGCCACACAAATGATCTGCATTAATTTATTTTTAGTAGTTTTATTTTGTCTGGATTGTGCTGAAATCTAGAGTCCAAATCTTAAACTAATTAATTCCCGCTTTTTTTTTCTGGTCTGTGTTGTATCTAAACGTAGCAATATTCGTTACATTGTAACCTTACCAGCAGTTTAGTTTTACATTGCGGGTGTCTAGCCTAGTGTTTTTTTAAAAATTTTGAAGTAATGTAATAGAACATAAGTTAATAATTAGTTTATTATAGCTTTTAAGTGTTTTTTGTTAACAAGTACTTGGTTTAGTTTTATTTTAAATTAGCAAAAATGTTGTTAGATAAGTTGTATACAATGGTTTATTTTTTCATTAAAATATATTATAACTTTATATTTACAGCTAAACCAAAAACTCACCAATAACAATATATTGTTAAACAAGAAATAAATAAACCATCCTGAGCTGCATATGGGACTATGCTTCAAAAATGTTCATTCAGTAAACAAAATTAAAATATAATTGTAATTAAAAAACTAATAAAATTACATTAGGCCTATATTATCTACTTTATTATGCAATTAAAAAGTTTTTAAAAAAGTACTTGATTTTGTTTTATTTTAAATTACCAAAAAATATTGTTAGATAAGTTGTACACAATGGTTTATTTTATTCATTAAAATATATTATAACTGTATATTTACAGCTAAACCAAAAACTCACCAATATCAATATAATATATCTACTTTTTTGGTATGGCAAAATAAAAGAGTTACTAAAAACCCTTGATTTTACTAAACAAAAATAAATACCCACTAACAACTTTTCAGATTGTAGTGAAAAATAAATTCAGAGCTGTTGACGCCTCAAGGTGAAGATGGCGCCAGACCTGACAACAGTAACGTAAGCGGCCAGTCAGGCTGGCCATCCAAGCTGCGAGGACGTCTAATGCGGTAAATATTCAGAGCTGACTGAGAATAGCGTATGGCCAGCAGTACTGGCCATCCGAGCGCAAAGGGTTAAATGTAGATTAAAGAAAGCTGCAAAGAAATTATTTGCGTAGTTTTCTTTATTACTAGTTTTCATTACAACTAATATCAAGTGCAGTAGGGTCCCGTTATTCCGAACTAATTGGGACTGAACACTGTTCGGTTTAGCGGGAATTCGGAATAAGTGGATTTCATTAATAATATCAACGTATTGACACGTAAATTAAGTGCGGGGACATCTAATCTGCTAGTGTCAGTTCTACAAAGTGTTGATCGGATCGGAGGAAAGAGAGGAGAAGGTAAACGCTCAAACTGAACTCATATCTATGATAAAATACGTATGCGTATACACGGCAAATGCTCTTGACCTCGCCTTAGTGTAGGTTTACACCTCCGTACAGTAAATGTACGTTTTTTCACTAACATCTTTTTAATTTCTTCTGTTTTTATGTTTACAAAAATCGCTATTTTTGTAACATAGCAAGACTCTACTGTTAGACTCAATTAAACTTAAGATAATTATATTAATAAATAAAGTTGTACTAATCAGATTACAAATGCTGTGTAAAATGTTTAATCTCAATTATATATATTTAATTCAAACCATCAAACGTCTCTGAAGTTATTTCAACCAATCAGTTGCGTGTCAGACCTCTCAAGCCAAGCTTAGATTGATTCTGGTGGAGCCGCCTGACAAGACAAACCTTACATGGTTTAAAGATTATAAACCTCTTAAGGTAAGCATCGTAATAGTAGTTTACGCAACGATTGTATTATGAAGTATGAAGGCCTTTAAGCCACGAGTGAGATGTAAGTTGGAACACGAGCGAAGCGAGTGTTCTAAATATCTCACGAGTGGCTTAAAGGCTGAATACAATCGTTGCGTACACTACTTTATCTACGACCAAAAATATACAGGCTATTTGATGTTTGATGTTGATTGTAGATTTAATCATTGAATAAATAGACCAAAGCGAACTAGGTTTCTTATCTTGGGCCAATTCCTCAAAATACGCAATGAAAACATTCTCGGAAAACGAACTAACACCATTTCTAGTTTTCCACTCCATAAACTGGTTATAAACCTTTTCATAACGAAATTTAGATTTTTCTGGCAACAAATTGTTCAGAGTCGAATTTGCTTTTGTATTAATTTCCTCTGGAGTTAAACAAAATTCATCACTATCACTCATGTTTGCGGAATGCGTCAACTCACGTTTGAGGTTAGTTACAATAACACACTAACATCCGGAACGTATGGGTACAATCAGCTGATGTACGAATAGCGTTATTTTTATTACAACTCTACTTCCGTCAAATGACGAGCTCTCATTGGTCTAGAGCCTATTATGTAAAGTGACTCCTGTTAGGAAATGATATCATTACCTAATCGGGTTGGCGTTTGGTTTGTAATGTACCTCTTTCTGATGTTACTTGTAATAGCGTTATTGGTGTTTATTGCAATGGTCGTAGATAAAATATTAAAAAAACCTTGCAGTACGTTTTCTTAGTGACGGGTTTTGGTCGACGTGATACCACTCCTTTCTAGAAATTAAGAAGGAGTGTTTTTCTAATATCAGCGTGGAACGTTTTACGTCGATGCAAAAGACCCACAACCTGCGGATGTTGCAGATAAATCTCAAGCATGCCAAGGCCTCATCTGCTGTACTGGGCAGGAGATTTGTCTGTGAATCCTTAGACATGGCTCTTATCCAGGAGCCATGGTATAGTGGAGGCCTCATTAGGGGACTCTCAACTCCTAATGGTAAGTTGATTTATGACCACCTCAAAAAATGGGGCTGGTCTCGGAAGATTCTTGTCGATTCTGCTCCCTCGGAACTGAATCGGCTCAACACCTGCTGTGCGAGTGCGAGGCTCTCGCACGGAGAAGATTTACGGCTCTTGGAAATGCTTTTATTAGCCCGGAAGAGGTCCGTGGTGTTGATCCCGGGACCCTTATTGGTTTTGTAAGAGACCTGAAAGGGATCTGGGATGATCACTAGAAAGGGAAATATACCACAATAGATCTATACGGGTCGCAGTGGTGAGGAGACTTAGTATTCCTCTATCCCAAAAAAAAAGACCCGTCTGCTTCTGGAGGAGTCTATTAAGTTATACGCTGCATGATTTACTTTGTTATCAGGACGTGTGTTATTTTTTGAGGTCCATTGTTCAAAATGTCACAAACTTCTGCGAATACGCCAACAGTGAGGTTTTCTGCTGATGAGGACGAACTTTTAATAGAGATTGTACAGGACCAGGTAAGGCTAGGGACACACTATCCGAGAGATCGCCCGGACGGGCATTACCCGGAACCGGGCCCGAGTGGTGATACATAGAGAGGCATTAGGCAGAACACACTACGCCCGGACGACAGTTTGTCCGGACGGGTCTCGGAAGCACGTCCGGGTATTCTCTACTCGCTCGGCCGAGAGTTAGCCCGTCCGAGTCTCCGAACCAAGTAGAGAAACATTGTAACTTATGACAAAGAACACACTAGACGGTCAATCACCCAGGACCCGGAAAGAGAACTTAGCCATTCAGCCATTGGCAGTCTTGTTTCAACCCTAGACGAGTGTACAACTGTGAATCCCTGTGGCTTGTGTGCTGAAATATTTTGAGTATTGCATTTACGGGATGTCTTCGTCTTTGTTATGGACATAGATTTACTCGAAGAAGAAAGTATAAAAAGCTCCCAATAAAAACCATTTTTCGATAATTGTATATACCCAAAAACGCCTGTCCCTCTTCTTATTTCGTCTGTGACGAAGAAGATACAGCACAGCCAATTTTTTACGTATTGACAGTTGTATTGTCAAAGCACAACTGAGCTAAACAACTGTTCACTGATCGACTCCGGGCATTCGCTCGGATAGTGTGTTCTGTTAACACAATCTGATCCACTCGGGCCCGGTTCCGGGTAAAGCCCAATCGGGCGATCTCTCGGATACTACCTAGCCTATGGTAGTATAAATTAACCAATGTTTAGGCAGTATATTACAGTACTGACATTTTTTTGTGACAGAATACGATTAATACACATTATAAAAACTGCACCTATTAGTGAATAACACATTTGCTCGACTTGGCAAATTACCGAAATTTTTAGTAGCTTTTGAATTGAAAGGAGAATAATTACTGAAAAAATGTTTCTTTCATCTTTAACCGTTTAGAAATGCGTGATGGTACAGAGGTGTCAGTCGCCACATTGCGACCTTCATTATGAGAGCTAGAGTCGGCCATATCATTACGAACAGCTATCTGAAAAGATTCCGAAACCTGCAATAACTGTGGAATGGAGGAGGAAACGCTGAAGCATATACTACTCGAATGCTCGAACGAAAACACAGCCAGGACGGCCCTTCTAACAGCACTAAAAGACATTCCAAACCCCATGAAAGTTATACTGCAAAAGAAAGAGTACTGGGCATTGGCAGCTGCAGTTTACCACGGACACCGAGTCGTCGGCATTACCTGAAGCCGGAAGCTTGAAAGAAGAAGTAAGAAGTAACCGTTTAGAAAATCGTCTTTTAAGCATTTCCAGGTTTTCGGAATGAAAGCCTTTTTTTAAAAATTGTTATTGCTGAAAAACTATAAAACCAAATGACATGAATGTTTCACACAATTACAGTAGAGTCACGCTATGCCGAAAATCTGTCTATTCCGAACAGAGTTCAGAAAAATACCGATTTTTGTAACATAAAAACAGGAGAAATTATAAAGACGTCCGTGAAAAAACGTACATTTATTGTTATACAAATAGAATAAATAGAGACATACATAAAGCATAAGCTTGATGGAAACGCCTGAAATCAAATTGGAATGAAAGCTGTTTTTTCCCCATCACGTTTTCGGGGAAGGAAGCTATGGCAACAAGCGTCCGAAGAAACGGATACCAGGTCCTACAGAAAGAAGGAAAGATTAGATACAACAGTTAGGCACTAGTAGTGTTGTTGCCACCTGCCAGTTGCTTTCATCTGTTTTTCTCCTTCATTTTCGTTATCTCGAAGGAATTTGTCTTTCTCGATCTTTTTTCAAGATAATGCGTTACTAAAGGACACACTGCGGGATGACAAAACGGACAGTTCGAACGACCTATTTTTTAGAAAAAAACGGAATCGTAAAACAACAGAAAGAAACAACCCCGGATGTTTTAAACCTACACTATTACTAACAGAGCGAGGTCAAGCGCATTTGCCGCATGTGATATGAGTTCAGTTTGAGCATTCACTTCCTCCGAGCTGATCAACGCTGTATATAACAGACACTAGCCGATGTCCCCGCACTTAATTTATGCCTTAACAAGTCAATACGTTGATATTATTTATGGAATCTGCTTATTCCGAATTCCCGCTAAACCGAAAAGGGTACAGTCCCAATTAGTTCGGAATAGCGGAACTCTACTGTAAAGATTAAGTCCTTGGAAGATATCTCTAATAGTTTCAGAGATTGTAAGGTTTGCTCCAATCAAACATTATTTCACAAAAGATTCACAACTTGGCCAAATTTTAACTGTGTTGACAAGAATTTTTTGTTCAACCCCTATTTTTCTGGCTTTAATCAAAGATTTGTAAAAAAATCTTTTGGAAATACCCATTAATAACTTTAAACAGATACAATAGGCGAAGTGAATAAAACCTAGCACTTACTTAAATTATAGATTTCCTAAGTAAGTGCTAGGTTACGAGTGAATAATCATATCTAGTATTTACTAGGGGTAGAAAGTGCTAGCATTTCTGGATTGCCTAGAAAGTGCTTGAAAATTGATGTGAATAAAAAAATTTCACTACTCCTTTCTCTAGAATGTTCTAGACGAATTCCAAGTATGGTTAGGGGCGTGCTAAGCTTTGCCTAGTAAGTACTAGCAGTAACAACCAGTGCGTTGTCAGAGACATTGCTGAGTTTATGCCTATCCGTGAGCGTAAAATATATCGTGTTCGTCGTGCAATTGAAGAACGAGAGTGTAAACAACTTCTACGATTCCAAAGTCGTAGTGTAGGTTTCTTATCGGCTGAGTTTCTCAATGAAAAAGACTCACGTGGTGGTGCTATTTCTAGAAGACAGGAGATGGAAATATTTCTGCAATTTGTTGTCGATCCGGGATTTCAGTCTGGCGCGGCTCAAGACTTGGGTATTCATCGAACTACTGCTAATAAGACTATAAGGTACGTAATGGATCAAATAGTCGAAAATTCTCATAGATGGATTCGGTTTCCATCTACAGCAGTAGAGATTAACGAAGCAAAAATTATGTGGCAAAGAAGATTTACTTTACCGACAGTTGTAGGTGCCCTTGACTGTACCCAGATAGAGATTGTCAAACCAGGACAGCACGGCGATGAATATATCTGTCGTAAAGGTTATCCAAGCAACCTGCAACGCTTTGGAACAATTTACGAGTATAAGTGCCGAGTGGCCAGGTAGCGTGCACGACAGTAGAGTTTGGAGAAACAGTGGTGTAAGAGAGATCATATCACAGTTTGATGGATCAGCATGCCTTCTCGGCGACTCTGGTTATGGCATATCTCCATGGTTAGTAACTCCTTTCAAACCACCAAGAACTCATCGAGAAAGGCAGTACAATCTTATACATTGCAGAGAGAGAGTTATCATAGAAAGATGCTTTGGCCCATTAAAAAGAAGATTTCCCATCCTAGGAAACTGTGTTAGAGTTGCTTTACATAACACTCCTAAAGTGGTAGTAAGGAAGTTGTGCAGTGCTGCACAACATTTCTAAACACCTGAACGATGAATTTGACTACGAGGACTTGAACATAATTCCTAATGAGCTTGATGACGAGGAAGAAGTCATTCGCCATGAGAATCCTGCTACAGCGAGAACGGGTAGAGAAAAACGTGAACAGATGATGCAATTCTTAGATGATCTGTAAACAACTACCATAGCTATAAAGTGTCAATATTGTTTTATGTGACATGTTCTTAGGTGATAGTTAAAAAACAATTTGTGAAAATGATAACAGAACCTGTAATCAAATTAATTAATTTTTCTTATGAGGACCATCATGTAACAGTTGTTGTACTCTTACTTTAATTGTATGTAATGCTATGATTTGTACTGGTTTAATAAAATGTAGAATAAATTACTCTAAAAAAAACAAAAACTACACTAAGAAAGCTGCGCGTACACTCAGCACTGTTTAAATTTTAAAAAATTAAGGGTATTTAGGGTAGTTTATTTTACAAATTCTGATACAAAGTAGTAAAGTAATGCAATTTATTTTAGGGTAGTTCATTTTATAAATGTTGATACAATGTTATTATACAATCATTAGTAAGGAAATTATACATTGACAACACTCAGCAATGTTTAAATTTTATTTAGCACTTGCTAGGCCTTAGTATTTACTAGCGCCTAGCACTTTCTAAGATTTCCGGATTTCTCCTAGTTTTTTTCTCCGTTTCTTTATTCACACAGCATTTAGAAATTACTAACTAGGCTTAGCATATTCTAGGTAGCAAGTACTAGGTTTTATTCACTTCACCCAATACATTTTCATATTATGGCTCGGCAGACCCAGCCACCATCTTGAATTTCAACTCCCATAAGAGCAATGTTAAACGGGTAATAAGATTACTGGAGTAATAATGATCAGAAAATTATTCTGAATATGTCTTTTTAAAGGTTAGGACAGTCCGAATGTGGATGTCTTTTAGTTTTTTAAATTTGTTTTTAAATAAATTTGTTCTTCAACTTAACTCAAAGTCAAAGTTTGCGATTTTTTTCCTTATTCAATAAAGCAAATACCAAAAATGTAAAAAGACATCCACATTCGAAGGTTAATTACCTTTCAAATAAAAATAGTTTCAATAAGTTTGGATAATTTATGACGAAAAAATCCTATGTATTGTGGAAGCATGTACTCGCCGAATTTGCGTTCCTTATCGAGTGTTTTGCCCGCACTCTGGTTTTTATCACATCAACTTGTTGCTCACGGAGGAATACTAGAAAAATATTAAATCCGTTAATTTTGAATATGTGAGAGAAAGCTGTATTTAATAAAATGTATAGATTTTTCAATATGTCCCAACACAGTATCTTTTTATAATTTAATATTTGTTAGTAATCATTTTTTATTCTTATTGTAACCCGTGTTTAGATATTTAAAGATAGCCTTTGCCGCCATTAAATTATAAATAAACGTTTATATTAGCACTTTGTACGTACTGTAAACGTTTTTACATACGGTACAACTTTCTTAACATTTTCACTTTTCTGTTCATGTCTTTTATTGATTGCATTATTAAAATCTCAGTCAATATTCAATGCTCGTTTTAAAATGTAGGCTATATACTTTGATATCAATATAAATTGTAAAATAGGATAAGTTGTATAACCAAAGCAAACATCAGTGGAAGATTGCGGCCTCAACGCTATTGTAAATATTGAGTTGTTTTGTAGTTCTACTAAAGACTAAAACTGTAAAATCATTTTGAGACGGCGGCGATAGCGAGAGGGGGGAGAGCGAGAGAGAGATAGTATAGCAAGACAGACTTTTTACTTTATCACGCATGCGCATTTCAGTACGTCTGTCACCTAATAGAAGTAGTTCCCCGGCGGCCTACATTTTTACTAGCGGAAGAACGACATTTCGCACACAAACTCAATGTTATTAGTGTACAGCTTTGCCACTTGGAGCACTGCGGTCAACACAGAAATATTTTTTCACTCCTGCCGAGCCTTAAAAGAGATTTCTGGTCTACCTTGTCCGATTTAACCCTTTGCACTCTGGTAGGATTTTTAATAAAATTCCTCTGGGCTCAGATGGCCAGTAATGCTGGCCACAGCCATTTCTTTATCAAGTCTGAATTGTTTTTGCAAGTTAAGTTCCTCTCAGCTCGGATGGCCAGCAGTACTACTGGACAAGGTAAAATCCCTCGAACGCCCGGATGGCCAGCAGGACTGGCCACACAAATGATCTGCATTAATTTATTTTTAGTAGTTTTATTTTGTCTGGATTGTGCTGAAATCTAAAGTCCAAATCTTAATCTAATTAATTCCCGTTTTTTTCTGGTCTGTGTTGTATCTAAACGTGGGAATATTCATTACATTATAACCTTACCAGCAGTTTAGTTTTACGTTGCGATGGTCTAGGCTAGTGTTTTTTGTTAACAAGTACTTGATTTAGTCTTATTTTAAATTACCAAAAATGTTGTTAGATAAGTTGTATACAATGGTTTATTTTTTCATTAAAATATATTATAACTTTATATTTACAGCTAAACCAAAAACTCGCCAATAACAATATAATATATCTACTTTATTGTATGGCAAAATAAAAGACTTACTAAAAGCCCACGATTTTATTAAACAAGAAATAAATACCCACTAACAACATTTCAGATTGTAGTGAAAAATAATTCAGAGCTGTTGATGCTGCAAGGTCAAATTAGCGGCAGAGCTGACAACAATTTCGTAGGCGGCCAGTCAGGCTGGAAATCCGAGCTGTGAGGGTGTCTAATTCGGTAAATATTCAGAGCTGACTGAGAATATCGTATGGCCAGCAAAGGGTTAAAGGAACACATCAGATGGTAAAAGTGAGGTCAATCCTAAACTTTCATTACCACTGAGGGAAAAAAGCTTTTAGAAAATATAAGTTTTATTTTCTTCTTCATCTGTACAAACATTTTATGTGTAATTAATTTCTGGTCTTTTACAATTTAATTTCTATAATTACAAATCATAGTTTACATTTTGTAATAGAATAAAAATTTGTTAGTCAATATATTTACAATTATGGTCACTGAAAACATTGTTTTTTTTTTTAATTCGAGAAAATATAACAAATTCTGTACAAACGATTCAATATATAAATAATAATAATAATAATAGTAAACACTTTACATAAATATAATTGGATTTGATTATGCTATTGAAATTAAATACAATCAGGCCTAAAACTACAAATTAAAACCCAGCAAAACTGTACCACGTTTTACGATACTCTATTTTGATGAAAAGTAATTTAGAACCAATTAAATACAATAATTTTCAAAACACCCTGCGTTTTTCCACTCAAAATTTAACAATATAATGTAACGGTTTACTTAAATGTATATTTTTGACTCAATAAAACATTGAATTAGAAAAGTCTATAAATGTTATGAAATAGTTTACACGCTGTTAAAAATAAAAACAATCAGTAGGAAATAAGATTTTTAAATTATATTCTTTTAGCGGCAATAATTGATAGACAATTTAAACTTGCATTTAGATTTTAACGAAAACTATAAAGATAAAGAGGCTTTATTAAGTTACCAAATATCAACTCAAACTGTAATAAACTATAAAACAATATGAAAACAAATCTTTTTTTATATAAACACTGATCAATACACCTTTAAAATTGGTTTCACGTTGTTACTGCATAAAATAAAATATAAAAAAAGTACATTTTATAATCAAGAAAAACAAATCGTACATTTAATCAGTCCAAATGTCATTAAAAAAAGACATGCAAATAATTACAGAACGTACAAAATATACAAATATTATGTGGTAAAATTAATCGTGATGTGTATCACAATTTCATAGGTACATCTTTTTTTGAAAATGTTCCCTAAGCATAATAATTATGAAACGTAACATTAGTGTGTGCATTAACATAACTTATAAATAAACACATATTTTGTCTCTTTTCATACAATATTAAAATTGCTTAGCCATTTTAGGTCGACATCATTTTATGTCGAGCTGATCGCAAGTTCGATTTCGGCAAAGATAAAAATTTTCAGGCGACGACCATTAGGTATTTTGTCTTAGAAAAACCAAAAAACCAAAATAGTTTCTATTAAAGTTTGCACGTTTTTGACCTCCGTGCTCAAAAGACGAAACAAGAGTACGAATCTCAAGTTACGATCAGGAAGCAAGACTAACAAAAATTGAAAGCCAGTCTCTTTAAACAGCTGCTAGGTCGAATCGACCACAATCCTGGAGATGTCAACAATCGGATTGCATTTTCAACAGGTACGGGCAGTTCTAACTACCCGTACAAGCGGGGGAAAAGTAAACGGCCCGAGTTGCCTACATCGTTGAGCGACTTATGACAATGTGGTCCGCACATCGTTTGCCTACAGTAGACGGGACGAAGACAAGCAGTGGCAGAAAAAACGATGTGATGCAGTGTTTTTAAAGGTCTCGAACTATCCGAATGAAGAAGAAAGGTAAGTTAAGATGGAAGCCATCAAAGGCAAAGTAGAGTGGTTTCCCGAAATATTGTGGAAACTTATTTGAAAAAAAAAAGGATTAGTATTTCAGCGGGTAGTCCTGATGAACCAGTATCACACACCATATGTTTTACACCCTCTAAAATTTTCTCTGTAAAGTGTAGTACTCCAGATACGATCCCATGAATGAGTCAACTTTCTTGATGAGATGACCGAAGTTTTTCTCTTTAAATTTAAAAGTAAAAAAAAAAAACTTCTAATTCCCAATATGTTGATAATTTTTAAGAAAGAACCAATACACAATTACATAGGTCAGATCAACTTAAACCCAATTTGAACGCCACCATGTTATAATTTCACCCCTTTACACTGGACTTGTTGGTACAGTCGAACAGTTGCAACTAATGTAATACGATATATTTATATAATATTACTTGCCTGAACAGTCAATAGTGACCGCTGTCTCTCCCATCTGTCTGGCATCATCAGAACAATTAAAACACTTAATAAAAACACTCGAGACTACCTTTCCGTCAAAGATTTAGGGAACACACACCATCTGAGGAAACCCAGACGCATCCATCACTAAATCCAACTTTGCGGAACATGGAAATCCGTCGTTTCTGCAATAAGGGACAAGAAGTGAACACTTTGTAAGCCCACCAAATGTATAGCAATTACAGGAAGGGCAAATGAAACCTATTGAATGACTTATGACCTGTTAGACAAGACATCCCCGCCAGAACATCAAACCGACACAATCAGTCCTTCAGTTATGAAGTGGACGGTCACTTACGGTAAAGTTAAATGGTATCTTAAGTGTTTTAAATGTTCCGATTATGCCAGACAGGTAGGCAAAACAGCCGTCAACTATTGGCTGTTATATGGGACTATTGCATTATCTCTAAAGGAGAAGGGAAAATGTTTATTTGAATCACAGAATAGTAGGAATTATAAAATAGTCAGTATGCAAGCAAATTGTATAGGCCTAAAATGAAATAACACAAACATTTTTAAACGATAGTAATGCATTGCAACTACCACTAAATTCTGACTATTCTTTGAACGTCCCTACAACATATGTCCACTAATTTAAAACGTATTCGCTCCAGCTGAAAGGTAGAAAGGAAGCACTGAAAGATCTTTGGCAAGCATTGTTTGATGTAATTACACATTTCTAATTCCAAAAAATCAACAATTTAAATATTTAAACAATAATGTACACGCTAACAAAACAAACTATGTTGAACTCAGTGTTTTACTTTCATATAAGGAAAGAACTAAATATTACTTATAGTATTCAGTTTGATAGCAGTAGCCGCTTTCTTTAAACTAACAAGTTGCGTTAATGTTTTGTTAGGCGACATTAAAAGTCATGACATTTTAACAAAATGAACTTATCAGTGAAATGTGACTGCGTCACATAAAGTTTTCAAATTTAAAATGCCATTACACCAACTCTTTAGAAATGTCGATTACGTGAAATTTATTTGACACTAAAAATCAAATTCAAAGTTCGTTTGCATGTGACATAAAGTCATGACTCCGAGTGCACCAGCATTTTTGTTGTGAAAACGAATTCATGTTGTCGCACTGTCACGATGTCAAAATGAAACTTACGTTTGACAGTTGACTTTCAATTTTCATTATGACAAATACCAATGTCATGACTTTGACACTTGAAAACAAACCTTTACTTGTCAATTGATTAGATTATTAATTCACTTAAATTTGGTTCTCAAACTAAACTATGATAGTAAGTTAGTCTTGGCCGAATACTCAAATAAATATTACAAGACTTCCATTGGTCTTGAGAAACTTCTCAAATTTTAACAATACAATATTAGTTTCAAAAATATTTTCAAAGTATTTGTGTAAAGGTGCGTATACACTTGTGCGCGATCACAGTTCTCTAGATTGATTCGGGGTGTTGGAGCTATACGCACGGCAACATCATGATCCATCTCTTCTTTGTGTGTTACCAGTTTAGATTTGGATGGGAGCGTGAGAGATTTGTTGTTTTTCGTGCACATATGATTATTGTTTTTCTAGATATTAATTTGATTGTAATCTTTTAGATACATTTTTTTTAATTTGAACTAAAAGATTGCATTTCAATTAATATATTGTTAAACTTCTTTCACGCATAAATAAATAACATATTGAGTACAGTAGAGTCCTGCTAATGCAAACTAATTGGGACAGAACACTGTTCGGATTAGCGGGAATTCGGAATAGGCGGATTTCATAAATAATATCAACGTATTGACATGTTAATGGGTAAATAATGTGCGGGGACATCTGCTAATGGTAACTCCATACAGCGTTGATCGGCTTGTGAATAGGTTCATTGTAAGTCGGAAAGGAAATGCATTTCCTTCGATGACTCATAGCGCCGAGACATTACCTACACCTCCCGCGTTTCAAACATATTTATGAATCACTGCACTGAGCGCTAGTCTAGCCGTATCTAGTTCAGTGTTTACTCTAGGGGAGTTTGATAAACTGTGTGCGCATTTACTTTCTCACTATACTATAGTATAGAGAAAGGATAGTGATCGCAAAAAAAATCGATGTTGAGATTTTTGTGGAAATATCCGTTTTGGGACCCCTGAATCCAAAAAAGTGGTTTTTACAAAATGTCTGTCTGTATGTATGTCTGTATGTAGACAAAGCTAGAGAGAAAACTATTCGATCGATTTCAACCAAATTTGCACCAGACATGTCCAGTACGCCTGTATAGATGCACGAAAAAGGGTATTGAACAATTTTGAAAAACAACCCCCTTTTTGGTCAAAAAACCCCCAAAAAATCAGTTATTTTTTTTTAAATAAAAACGGCTCTAACGATTTTGATAAAATTTGGCTTATTTGTAGCTTTTAATGTGCCCTACCATATACAAAAACCCGCATCTTTCTAAAAATTCTCGTTTAGCTAATAATAATAATAATAACTGATTTTTGGGGGTTTTTTGGCCATAAAGGGGGTTGTTTTTCAAAACATTTTTACGTGCATCTATAAAGACCTAATTGACGTGTTTGGTGCAAATTTGTTCGAAATCGATAGAATAGTTTTCTCTCTAGCTAATAATAATATTATTTATTAGTTAATCGCCTACTTTAATAAAAGTATTCAAAGCTAGAGACAAAACTATTCGATCGATTTCAACCAAATTTGCACCAGACATGTCCAGTAGGCCTGTATAGATGCACGAAAAAAGGTTTTGAAAATTTTTGAAAAACAACCCCCTTTTTGGCCAAAAAACCCCCCAAAAATCAGTTATTATTTTTTTATAAAAAAACCGCTCTAACGATTTTGATAAAATTTGGCTTATTTGTAGCCTTTAATGTGCCCTACCATATAAAAAACCCGCAGCTTTCTAAAAATTCTAGTCTAGCTAATAATAATAATAATAACTGATTTTTGGGGGTTTTTTGGCCATAAAGCGGGTTGTTTTTAAAAAATTTTAAAAACCTTTTTACGTGCATCTATAAAGACCTAATTGACGTGTTTGGTGCAAATTTTTTCGAAATCGATCGAATAGTTTTCTCTCTAGATAATAATAATAATAATATTTATTAGTTAATCTCCAACTTTAATAAAAAAACTCTCCTACCCCACCCTACAAGTCACAGTGAATCTGTTTAGTAATCTTATTGTATTTGTGAGAAAGTATGTGCCAGTTCCTGGTACCGTTTATTTACAAATTTATCGATACAAACAGACTGACTTGGAGGAAAGCGAGGAATAGGGGAATGCTCAAACTGAAATCATATCACACACAGACGCGGCAAATACTCTTGACCTCGCACTACGCTACGTCAAACAAAACACTTCACCAAATGATGTTATGTTGTTATTGCATCCGCAAGTCGATTCTGTACTCTTTGACAGAAAAAAATCGCTGACATTACTTATTAAAAGTGTGTGTAAATTAGTAATGCTTTGTGTTTAGCAGTGATTAAAAATTATTCTACAAATTGTATAAATGGGGCCAACATGTACTGCAAGTAACCAGCTTTCATTCCTATTTCGTTTCAGGCGTTTTTATCAAGATTAGGCTCAATGTATGTCTCTATTTAACTATTTTATACAACAATAAACGAACGCCTTTTTAAGTTTAAAAATCAGCATTTTTTCTGAATTCTGTTCGGAATAAGCTGATTTTTGGATTAGCAGAACTCTACTGCAGTGGGCAGAAGAAATTTTATGTAAACTTATCGAAACAAATCTGCTCTTTGGGATCCTCTACACAATGATCATTTAGTAAACAATTAAAAGCAGATGCTTGGAGGGAATTAGCAGCCGAGATGGATATATCTGCGGACCAATGCACGAAGAAGGTCATATCTTTGCAGGCTTCCTACCGACGGGAGAATCCATTCATCACCAAAATCGACAGAGACAGTTGGCAACTACGCTGGAAAACGACCACTGAATGTTCGTGGGTATCCTATGAAATTAACAATTCCAACAATCTTCGGATGAGCAGTGCACGCTCGAGTGTATACACACCTTACTGTTTGTTTTTTAGTAAGAACAGACAAGAACAAATTTTGTTATCCCATATCTGTATGTTTGTAATAAATACATATCATTGAAGCTACTTATTTCAGGCATAGAAACATAACAAAATAAACGGTACCAGGAACTGGCACATACTTTCTCACAAACATATTTAAATTATTAAACAGATTCACAGTGACTTCAAAATTGTAGGTGGAGTAGGAGAGGTGATTTAAAGTAGGAGATTAACTAATAAATATTATTATTATTATCTAGAGAGAAAACTATTCAATCGATTTCGAACAAATTTGCACCAAACACGTAAGTTAGGGCTGTATAGATGCACGAAAAAAGATTTTGAAAATTTTTGAAAAACAACCCCCTTTATGGCCAAAAAACCCTCCAAAATCAGTTATTATTATTATTAGCTAAACGAGAATTTTTAGAAAGATGCGGTTTTTTGCATATGGTAGGGTACATTAAAGGCTACAAATAAGCCAAATTTTATCAAAATCGTTAGAGCCGTTTTTTTATAAAAAAATAATAACTGATTTTTTGGGGGTTTTTTGGCCAAAAAGGGGGTTGTTTTTCAAAATTGTTCAAAACCCTTTTTCGTGCATCTACACAGGCGTACTGGACATGTCTGGTGCAAATTTGGTTGAAATCGATCGAATAGTGTTCTCTCTAGCTTTGTTTACTTTTATTAAAGTAGGCGATTAACTAATAAATATTATTATTATTAGCTAGAGAGAAAACTATTCGATCGATTTCGAACAAATTTGCACCAAACACGTCAATTAGGTCTTTATAGATGCACATAAAAAGGTTTTGAAAAATTTTGAAAAACAACCCCCTTTTTGGCCAAAAAACCCCCGAAAATCAGTTATTATTATTATTATTAGCTAAACGAGAATTTTTAGAAAGATACGGGTTTTTGTATATGGTAGGGCACATTAAAGGCTACAAATAAGCCAAATTTTATCAAAATCGTTAGAGCCGTTTTTTTATAAAAAAATAATAACTGATTTTTTGGGGGTTTTTTGGCCAAAAAGGGGGTTGTTTTTCAAAATTGTTCAAAACCCTTTTTCGTGCATCTATACAGGCGTACTTGACATGTCTGGTGCAAATTTGGTTGAAATCGATCGAATAGTTTTCGCTCTAGCTTTGTATACATACAGACATACAGACATACAGACATACAGACATACATACAGACATACATACAGACAGACATTTTGTAAAAATCACTTTTTTGGACTCAAGGGGTCCCAAAACGGATATTTCCACAAAAATCTCAACATCGAATTTTTTTGCGATCACTATACTTTCTCTATACTATAGTATAGTGAGAAAGTAAAAGTGTTTTTAAAACACCTTTCTGAATAGAAAACATTTTTGTCTAACATTTTTTACAAACTGTTATCTGTATATTTCAAATACATTTAAAAAACTGTAATAGATGGTAATTATTAATTGACATTGATTTAAACTAAGTCTATATTATCCTCCTTTGGCTATCTGTTGTTGCATGTATGCACAATTTAGAATAGAAACAATACAATATTTAAAGCATGGCATACAATGCAGGTCCTACATGTACGAATTAGTGGAGACAAAATTCTAATATGTAAAACACATTCCTTCAAGTCGTCACTAATCGGCCAGCCTGATAAGTGATTTATGTTATCACAGCTGCAAACAATAAAACACTAATTCTCAACTGCATTTTTGCCTATTAACATCATAGCCGTTCTATCGGGAATTTTGTAATTAAGTTTCTAAAACTGATCGCCATGTTTTAAAATTAGGCTTATGATTATTTTAAAATTTGTAAGGAAAACTTCACTAAAAGTGTTTAGGTTAATTTTTGTTAGGCATTACAGCTGATCGACATAATCAGCTGTTATATATTTAAATCAGGGATATTGTTGATAGCTGTGCCTTTGCAATGCTTGATAAAATAATATGTGATTTAAAAGTCTTATACAAATAAGAAAATAATATATTTGGACACTTTTTGCGTTAAAGAATACCTTTGTACCAACAATATTTTTCTATTATAGTTTTTAAAATCTGGAGGCGGAACAGAGGACCTGCTAGACACAGTATAAACTAAGTGTGTAGCAATGCTCAGAAAGTGATGTATGTAAGTATTGGAACTCTGCACGTTTTTAGATTTGTATTTATAAATTGTAATAATTTTTTCCGACTACTAAGCTTTAAAGGATCAAGTCAACATCACAATGTTTATAGTTTGGATTCGTTATTTGTTTCGTTTGTACCTTTCAGTAACACTTGATAAGCAGACCAAGGCCGTAGCCAGAAAAACTTTCGGGGGGGGGTCAGGATCGATGATTTGAATTTAAACCCTTTTAACATGTTCACTGCTAAGGACGCATGTGTGAGCTTGACACTGAACACTATGAGAAGCGGCCGACGCACAGTGCATTTCACGTCAACCCCATATTGGGAGTATTTGCAATACACAATGCATTACGTGTTTCGCACGCCAACCCCATATTGGGAGAATTTTCAATACACAATGCATTGCGTGTTTTGTTAGAGTAAAGTATTTTTGTTGAACCTTCATAGTTTTCTTATTTAATAGTTCAGATCAAGCTCACAAGAGAGTAAGGCTGTAATCTACTGCATGCATGTGTATTGTACGTTGTAGTTTAATCAAGCAAATCTAAATATCAGTATGCATGCAATGCACAATGATGTAAAATATGTTGCTGGATCCTCAGTTGTGTTGTCTATTATAATTTAAGTTGCACTTTTTAAATTTAGTATTAATTTTTACTACTAAATTTCGAGATTTCGGGATGGGGTGGTTTTGACAACATACCGTAAAGCCATATAAACCTTTTCAAACGTAGGTCTTTTGTATCAATACAGTATAAACAAATGACAAAGCCAAATAAAAATTATCTTAATATCAACTGTTACTGTACAAATTGTAACTTAAAAACTGCTTTAGAAAATAGTATAACCTATCTTATACAAAAATAAAAATTTTGAGCTAAAGGTTTACCAAGTTTTAAAATTGCTTTGTTTAAATTAATGTTATGTTCAGTCAGAAAACACATTCTACTATCGTTGGAAGCAGATAGTTGCTTGCAAAGAGCTAAATCACATCATTTAGAAAATTGAATAAGCAGACAAAAATTAAATTAAAGGTCTAGACACACTTGACCGCACCGAGCACGCACCAACACGAGGCTCGTCCTCATTGAAACCACACTTGGCCTTAGCTCGAATGTATCAAAGCAACCTATTGTGTTTAGCCTTTCATGTGTTTAATAGATTTTGTAATAGAGATTTGGGAATAATATCTCTTACACTAGAACAAGACAATTAGGAGGAGAAATCAATGGATGCACTCTGCTTGGGGGTGGGGGCATGCTGAGGGGGAGTTTACATTGGTCCAACCTTTCAAAATAAACCTTATTTTTTTTTTAATTTAAGAAATGTATAGAGAGATTTCATGTATTTCATGTTCAGTAATCTAAAAACATTTCACAATACATTCAATTCCTCAAAAAGAAGGAGATACTGCTTCGAAACAAAATTAAAAACTGGTTTGAGAGAGACCAGAATTATTTGTTTATTTAATTTAAATTCCAGCCAATACAATTATTGGTATTTTTTAAATATGTTATCACTTAGCACGGTTAATTGTTTTTATTTAAAGATTTTCTAATATATTCTAGATTTTCGTTTAAATTTTTAATGGAATTGTTTTAGATTAGTAAAGTTAAGAAAGAATGTTCAACACATTTCCAAACAATTTAAAATATTGAAAGTAATTTTAAATTGACAAGTGCAAAAACAAGAAACAAACTTCATAAATAGAAAAATGTTATTCTCTTTTAGTTATCGTGTTATTTGTTAAATGACAGGATATATTCACGCAATCGTGACCGCACCGTCGACGTCAAAAAGTAAACCAAACTGTTAACGGGAGTAACGTGCTCGTGTTGAAGTAGGAACAGCTCACTTAGTTTCTATGTTGGACATCATACGTCTGAGCTCGTTACAGTTAAGTGTGTCTAGACCTTTAGGCACTTCGTTCGTGTTAAATGCGCATTTCTAGCGAGTGATAAGAGATAAAGCAAGAAATGAAGTAAATGTTATTTCATGCAATAACTCGTCACATCTAATTCATTTCTCTGCTTAATTTGAATGCACATTTCTTGCTGAATCTTTGTTCATATTTCAGTTTAATTTAAAGTTTATATATTTTAATTAAACATTAGCAACATGTACATTTAACACATGATTTATAATGTCATGAGAAAAAAAATCTTTAAAATATAATATTAACGTCACCTAGGAATTTCTAAACAAGCTTAATATCGGTGTACAAGGTACTGCCTGCTAGAGTTTGTCAAATATTCTTTAAAACACTTTAAACAATCAAGTTGGCTGATAAAAATCAGTATTTTTTTTTAAACAAGCACAATTTATGCAGTTTGCTGTTAGAACGTCTGACCAAATGAAATTCACTACTAAATATTAACAGAGAACTTCAGTCAGTCAAACAAAACAGCGAATCGGTGAATTCATGCAAATTAAAATGAAGCAAGCATAATAAAATGGTGGTATTAGATGCTTTTAGCTTATATATTCTGAATGTACATGCTCATCGAGGCTGTAACAAATATTAACAAAACTATTAGAGCGGCAAAACTCTTGAAAAACTTTACGACCGTACACTTCACCAGCCGTTTATTATTCGGACAACCAAGTTATCGCATAGGCTACAAAATACATGTTTTACGGTGTTTACCGACGAAGTGACCTAAAAACGATATTTGTATTTACTTAAAAACATACTGCGCCAAGTTAGGTCAGGTTAGGTTTATATGTTTCTTTATTACCATTTTGATAACAATTTATTACTAGGTCATGTAACTGATCACGGTGATACTGTACATTACTAAAAAAAACTGCTTCTGAAAATCATAACAACAATATAAAATAAACAACTAAAACTGCAAAAAAATACTTTAAATAAAACATGTTTTAATCTCAAATTACAGACATAAACAGCGCTCATAAACGACTGAGGTGTGTTTTTAATCTATATTTTTACTGATTAGGGATGATGACAGTGTTCTATTTAATGATATCTTTTACCAGTTTAGCAAGTTAATAATTTAGACGTTAGAGGTCAGCACTGTGCCTCAATGCAAACCACCGAGATCTATGAACAGCAAATCTTATTGTTAAATAGAAGTATATAATACAAATAAAAATACTAACCTAACCTGTCACAGTATATTTTTAAGCCAAACGATAAGTAAAACTATTTTGTCAAGTAAATCTACAGAACAGTGTAACCACGAACTGGTGCCAAACTTGTCAGCACTGTAAGGAAATCAACCGACTAACCTCAAAATGAACTCGGTACTTTCAGAATATACATTTGTCGCTAAACGCAACCGATACCAAAATGGCAATGTGCGTGGCGTGCGTACGCAATGAGAAACGAGTCAAAATACGGCCCAAACGTCAGAGACTAGAACTTAATATCTACAAAATGTAAAAACTAAACACAAAGAAAAACCCTGACTATACTATACAATATGAAAATATACAATAACCACGGGCTAGGGTTGTACCCGAATATAAAAACATCCATTTCCACAGTTTTGGAAATACGTGAAGGCAACTGGTATTATATTATACACTGGGGGAGGGATTCGACTATTCTGTCTTTGTCTGACAATATAGTTCTTTTAAAGACTTGAGTTCGTCAATCAAAGCCTTATTTTGATTTTCCAGCACTGCCACTCTGTTCTCTAAACATTTTATGTATTCTTTCTTTTTTCTTCTGCACTCCCTCGCCGCTTCTCTGTTGGAACATAAACAATTGTATTAAAACATAATCGTCGGATGATAAAACAACAGCACGACAGCAAGTAATACTGATAAAATAAATCAAATACGTTTCAACCACAATGTCGTCATCTTCAGTGATGCACGAACTGAGTTGTATCGCTGAAGATGAATACATGGTCATTTAAACAGCAGTGAGAGTTTCTACCAGCAAATCTATACATATAAGAAAATCGTAAATTTATTAATACGACTTACCATGACAATAGTCAATATTCCTTTTCTTTCTACTATGCACTACGGCCGTTTCGACTATTCAGCCATTAACGAGAGCTTGCTGAGTAGTTCCCATTGTCATTGTTTAAAAATACATAAATATACGAACACATAACACAAACTCTGTATTCATTAGTGTTAGTAGGCCCACTGTCGCGACGCATTCCCCGAAGAAAATAAAATAAATTGAGTTTGTGTTCGTATATTTATGTATTGTTAAAAAATGACAACGGTAACTACTCAGCAAGATCTTCTTAATGGCTGAATTGCCGAAACGGTAGTAGTGCGACAGTAAAAATATTGAATATTGACTATTTTGAATGGTAAGTCATAATAATATATTTAGTATTAATCAATAGTAGGATTGGCTATAACAAATATGTATGAATAAAATTGCGTCTGTCTGTTTGTGACAACATTAACTGAGAACGGCTGAACATATAAAGCTGGGGTTTGAGCCATTTGACGCGGCATTTCTTCGGGAAGGTTTAGGAGAAATCCAAATTCAAAAAAATGCATTCGTTCAAAAGTTGTCACGTCATTAGTGACCAAAGACGACTATTCCGCCCTCTTTTGGGCACGTTTCGGCTTACAATTTTAGACTGGTAGTGCCTATATTCAATTTGAAATACTCATTGGATTCAGCTCGCCGGGTTCATTCATAGCCACCGAACCGATACTGTAGGTTGCAGCATAGTTTAGGAGTTATAACACAAAAAGTGAGCATTTTTCCTCAAACCTTTTGGTTTATTGACATTTTAAACAGCTGTGTACCGTTTCTACGGTAGGTTTTAGGGAAAATCTGAGACCACCTTGGCGATTGGAAATATAATTCATTACACCTTTTACATATTACATTTTTTTCTCCAACGTGATCTGAGGAGTCAAAAATGCAAATATTGTTTGATAATGTTGATGCAAATACTTTCACATTTGATATATTTTCCTCTGACCCATTTAAGGGGTCAAAAATTCAAACAAAAATAAGTTTTTGTTGATAGTTTTAATTTAAGGTATTTTCGGCCTTGTTTGCACGCTGACCCCAAAGTGGCGGGGTACAGCTTACTTACTAGCAGAGAAGTGAGATAGGGTACCCACAAAAATTTCAATTTCCCTGACTCTCAATATATCAAACAAATCTAGACTCTTTCTTGTAATAAATCTTATTGAATTTAAGAATAAAAAACAACGAAACCGACACTGATCAATTTATAAATGAATTGATAACTACATTGTTTTGAAGTGGAATTGGTTTTATATTTGTTATTCACTTTTCTTTTCATATAGGGTATGAGTTAACATTTTATGACAAAAAATGTTAAAAATTTTAATAAAATCATAACGGAACAAAAAAAAAAGAAGCTATATTATTATTATTATTGTTCGAGGTAACGGATAGTCTTAATTTCACTTTCTAGAGCATTATTTAATTATTAAGAGCGAACTGTGACTACTGTGTACAACCAAAAACAATAGTTAAGTATTAAATGTATGATGTAACAAGGTTAAAAAGAACCAACATCATTTAAGGTCTACTCCAAATACAAACCTAACCTAGAAATTAGAAACACAATCAGCTGTTTTAAAATACAAAATCAGCTGTTAATGAAAATATTAGAGCAAACAGCAGATTTATTGTACCAACATTGAACATCTCCAATCACCTGAATTACATATTTTAAACACACAAATATTTTAAAGAAATTGTTTTTTTAAACTTTACAGGCCTAAAGTTTATCAAACTTTGTAATCCTATATATTATTTCTCAAAGGTTTTTTTTGTTGGCAAGCAACAACTCCCTTTATTCTTCATCAAAATAAATTATTCAAGCACCATTTTAAAGCTTATGTTCCTAGTTTTTGACGAAAAATAGTCAAGCAGCTTAAAATTCATGTTTTCATTACGAAAATTGATTAAACAAATTTTGATAGACTTCTTATGGTTCCTAATGAAAGGAATCTATTGACAATCTGCTTAACTAACATGCCAGCTGCTTTACATTCTATGTGCAAATGTAAACTATCATGTAAATCAATCAAATTAAATCAACGTAAAGCGTTTTAAAAACTGTTGTCAAATTGAACCAAGGTAAATAAATAAACGTAATTTACTTAATTAAATCAATGTATTAAATCAGATAAGTAGGCCTACTCCTAACATGCGAAATATTCGCACGGGTCAGCTAGTAATTACTAAATTTCAGTATATTTTCTAGCAACTTGAGGTCATAACCTTTAGACTGATATTTGATATACATTCAGTAAATGCATAGTTTCCAAGTAATTTAATTTGAAAGTTCAATTTATATTTCTGCCCCCCCTACTACACATTCAACCTCTCTTATTCACATTAATAAAATTATTCATCGCACGATACTCATTCACAAGTAAAAATAAAAAAATAGTTAACGGTTGTGTTTGTTGATTTTATAAATGAATATGTCCCAATACTGACTAAATATTTCATCCAGAACGATGAGGAAATAAATTATTTTAAATCAGTCAATAATTTATAAACAATATTTCACAGCTAATTTAAAAACATTTCAACCAAAGTTTTGATTGTGAATGAAAAATGTGTTCAGTTGTTTTTGGTTTGGCGAAGTATCGTTAATATTTTGGATATTATAAAATATCTACATGTTTCCTCAAGCACCCTATTCGTCGGATTTAGCCCCAGAAAATAATCGTCAGATTATTTTCTCTTTCCAAACTTAAAATGGCTCGGTTTACCGACAAATGAAGAGGCAACGTCTGCGGTCAATTGATATTTTGAGGAGCTCGAAGGTTCTCATTATAAACAGGTTATCAAAGCTATTGAACATTGCTGGAAGAAGTGCATTGAGCTAAAAGGATGTTGAAACTAAAGATATTTTTGTTTTCAAAACTCTTTTGCGTTTTCTTCCTTAAATCAGGTGCTTTTGGGACTACCCACGTATATCAGGAACGAGGTGTATGGAATGCTGGAAGAGCTCAGGTGTTTTTGGTAGCATCTCCTATGATTTACTGCTTAAAAAGGACTGCTTTGCAAGCCTATGTTAGAAATATATCACAATTTCAATCCCCCAGATTTCCCCTTTTTTGCAAACTCAAAGCAGAGTGAAAGTAGGACAGCTATATCAACTGGGTGATAAGATCACAAGGAGAAATAGGATACCTTCTGACAAAAGCTCTACCGGTAACTGGGCATGGGTCCACTATGCCCACTGGTTCAAACTGAGGGACAATCCAGATTGTTGATACTGTGGCGATGACGATACAGCGGAGCACACTTTGTCTGTCCAAGGTGGAACGAAAACAGATAGGAGATGAATCGGCAAGTGGGGACCACACTGCAAGCTTCAATATTCGTTGATCATATGTAGACGGATGAGAGCAAATGGCAATGTCTTTTGTGAAACACGCCATGGGACAGAAAGTGTAAAGAACTATAGACTGACGTTCTAGACAGCTTCCTTCCTAAAGTAATGCATGTGTGGTTCCGGGGCGGAGGTGCCTGTGGTTAGGGGTTTTAATGGGTAATCTGGATGAACCAGGAGTCTCACACTCCAATGGGTGATTGGATTCGATGAGCCCACTAACACATTTGAGATTGGATAACCCAACTAAAGAGAAAATAAACACTACTGGAGGATTAGGTAACCCTTTATTTCCAATTTTGTTTCATGTTATTAACCCTCAACGCACACGTATGGCGTTCAAAGTGCACCAGTAGGAAGATAGGCTGCACTGACATGAATCGAGATGCCGAGGTCCTGCCTTCCCCTCTACCAACAACCACCTTAAGCGATACGATGTCTACATTTGTCCTTGCAGCTGTCAGTTCAGTATTGCATCTTGTTAAATCGTGATTTGGCGCATTCCGTTCGCCAACCCGTGCGTAATGAAACGTCGTGAGATTATCCCACCCGATTGTTATTCGGCTATTTTGGCTAAGTTGAGTGATGCTGAAGACGAGGATAGTGCATCAGACATCGAAGAAGATGAAATCGTGCAATTCAGTGACCACGATTCAGGCTCAGGAAGAGGACAGTGACTTGAATTCAGGCCCTGATAAAGCATCAGGTGAGGAAGAATTTTTCATGACTTGAATTCAGGCCCTGATAAAGCATCAGGTGAGGAAGAATTTTTCATGACTTGAATTCAGGCCCTGATAAAGCATCAGGCGAGGAAGAATTTTTCATGACTTGAATTCAGGCCCTGATAAAGCATCAGGTGAGGAAGAATTTTTCATAAAAAAAATTTATAAGACAAAACAGTTGAAGGGGGAAAATAAAAGAAGATACGATTGAAACAAAACACCTGTTGAAGTAGATTCGCTAGAATGCCTCAAAGAACCTAATGAAAAAATTCTTCCTTCTACTAAGAACTATAATAATGTGAAAGGTGAAATTACTGCACTCCATAAAATGACAAGTCAAAAAATTATTGTGAAATATACAAATATGCACATCCAACAAAAATGTGCATTACTTGATCCTAAAGAGCGTACAAAATAAAGTAAAAATGACACGCCCAGAGAAGTAATTTTGGCTGTTATGTTCGATATTAAAAAGTGTTTCTTCAAGTGTGCATTTCTTTTCTATTCAATAATAACTCCAATTAAACAACAAATTTTGATTAGTGTATCACTAGACAGCGCAATATTTGAAAAAAGGGGATGGCGCACATCGTACGCTAACCTGATCGTAGTATTCCACAAACTACACCTGTGCGTTGAGGGTTAAGTGCATAATATTTCAATACATAAACAATGTAACCAATTAACTGACCTGTTTTTTAATAACCGAAGTTCTCTTTTCCTAGCTTGATCCTCGGCTATGATGGGTCCTCCCGACAACGTTCCCGTACCTTGTGTCACTACTGGAAAAACAGAACAATTCCTACGTCTTACTAGAACGTAAAAAATCACTATTTACCCACAAGTTAAACAAAAGCAAAGTTATTGGATATGAAAACTTTGATTAACAAATATAAATGGAAAATAATAAGATTTTATCGTAGTTTACAGTTCAATCTGTTAAAGTGTAAAATCAATTGTTTGGTTAGAGGATGAATTCAAGGGAATGACAGTACAACCTGTCGTATCTGGCCTAGTGTGATAACGATTCAGATATCAAACACGGCCATAAATCAAAGGCTGAAGGATAAGTCTATTGAGGTTACTTTGTTTCTACTAGATTGCGTCCAGTATATTAATCACACAAAACTTTTCTTCCGTTGTTAAAACAATTGTTTAATCTTTGTAACACTGAGTGTCTACCAGATCATAAAAATGAAGTTTCTTGACTTTTTGGGAACTTTTACGAGACCTCAAATAGAAATTTGGTGACCTTATTTTCAACCAAATCGAAATGTATATTGACGTTTTACGAAAATGTACAGGTATAGCAATAAAAATCTTTCGATCATACTGGCTAAATACTTAATAAGAAATTATTTTGTTTTATAAAACAGACAACATACCACTAAATAAATATGAACTAGACCAGCTTATGAAACTGAACAAATAATCCGGATCAGTGTTTCAAAAGATTTGTTTCTTCCCTCTCCGGTACTAGAAAAGTTCGGTTTGCAAGGTAAAAGTTTAAGAACTGGTTTATTTTGATTCGCAGAAGTTCTACTACTAGCATACTACGAGGTCTGTCTAAAAAGTTCAATGAATGGTCTAATATATCGGTATCCAACGCTTGAAACAGCGGGCGTGCAAGAACACGCAAGCATGAACATATCTGGACCTGCCATCTGTCGGGAATTGTGCGAGGCTTCTATTGCAGTACTTTTACAGTCATTGCAACAGAGTGTTCCGAGTAATGTGCGTCGAAAAGCCATGGAGCAACGACACAACATCAAGTTCTGCTTCAAATTGGGTAAAACGGCGACAGAACCCATGTGATTGGTTTGCACTCTTTCGCGCTGGCAAAGAATCGGTGTTGGACGAACCGCGTTCAGGACGACCATTCACAAGCAGGACGCCGGAAAACATTGAACGTGTCGATGCTAACAAAAGATCGGCGATTGGCTCTGCGATAAATAGCAGAAGAAGGGTATTAGCAAAGACACAGTGGGGGCCATAGTCCATGAGAATTCGGCAAACGCAAGATTTGTTCCAGACCGGAAATTGGATGTTACTGCGCGACAATAGGCGATGTTACTGCACCATCGCATACCAGCATCATTGTACGCCAATTTTTGAATCAGTATTTTTGACAGTTTTGCAACACCCACCATTCTCTCCAGATCGGGTGCCTATTGATTTCTTTATTGTTCCCACATTTTAAGGGATCATGGTTTGCGACGTCAAACAGATTCAGAACCAAGTGACGGCAATTCTGAAAACGATTCTACACGAAGACTTCTCCAACAGTTTTGAGGCGCTATACGAACGTTGTGTCTGGTGGAGAGTATTTTGAAGGCCAATAAAGGTACTTCTAATGTACATTCTGTTTTTATCATACCATTCACCAAACCTTTTAGACAGACCTCGTATTTTTTGATCAAACCAATAGCTCTTCCAAATAAACTACATAAATTTAACCAAGGCCAATAAAGGTATTTCTAATGTGCATTCTGTTTTTATCATACCATTCACCGAACCTTTTAGACAGACCTCGTATGTTTTGATCAAATCAAT